>PVJH01031287.1:0-23909 GCA_004026705.1 Nesogale talazaci
TGTTGCAGAACCTGGGGACTCAAGGTTGGCCAGACAATTCGGCACCAGCCTACCCTCCACAGGCCCTGAAGGCAGATGACAATTAAATGTGGTCTCCATCGATGTGCTGGGTTTCAGGCTGGTTCCTAAGTTGTCAGGGGGGTGCTGGGAATTCTCGACCAAACCAGCACAATGTGGGATAGCAGTGACTAATTAGAACAGTGTGCATCAAAACTCTGTCCTGCTGGGCTTGTACGGCAGTTTGGGGCTCAGCTACTATTCGGGCACAGCTTGTGGGCAGGCAAGTGGTTTGAACTTTGAGTGCTGGGGCCCACAGAGAAATAAATGCTCACTCACAACTGAGCCAGCCCTCTTCCCTAACACATGCCCTCTGGATTCTGCACTCGCTCAGTCAGTTGGCCCTCCTGATGCTCTGGGGAAGCTCTGCCACAATCCAGTCCCCAAGTGCTCCAGCCAGATTCTGGGAGCCAGTTCACAGCACTTTTGAATCTCCCCAGTCCGGCAGACGTTCAATGAGTAAACTAGGATCCTCCGTCCTTGGGCTCAGAAGCATGTGTATCCT
The DNA here is from genome assembly GCA_004026705.1 of Nesogale talazaci. Taxonomy (NCBI): domain Eukaryota; kingdom Metazoa; phylum Chordata; class Mammalia; order Afrosoricida; family Tenrecidae; genus Nesogale; species Nesogale talazaci. Next base: position 563 of record PVJH01031287.1, read on the forward strand.
CCTGGCTGAGAACCCACCCAATGTCTTCCCCATCATGTTTGGGGAGCCATGTTAGTCAGCCGCTGGAGAGAGGGAGGGGGCTGTTAGCTCTGCACTGTGATCCACAGTCTGGCCGCAGGTACCCAGAGTCTCTGGCTGGAGCAGAGCAGAATCCAGCACTCTTTTCCTCTGGGGTCCTTTTGGTCAGTTTTCCCACCAAGGTGCGGTAAGCATGTATTGGCTTGTCTCAGAGAAGGATCCTGGGACTCAGGCTGCTGCAGGCTGTCTGCAACTTCCAAGGTGTTTCTGGAGAAGCACCTCAAGAGCTGCTTCCACTATGCAGCCTTGTCTGTGAAGAGAGCCTGAGCATCTGTGTTCTTACTTCTGGGCAGTCGTGCCCAGTGTGCTCAAGTGATAGCAGGAGAAGGGTCACTGACAAATTTCCTTTAAAAGAGATGGTTCCTAAATGCATTCCCATCAGCTGTGTTAGAGAGCCTCAGAAACCCACAAAGCTATTCTCATGCTCTCCAGTCTGGTAGGTAGAAAATGATGTTTCAGTTGTGTAAAACTCACTCTCTCGTCAGAGCACTTTAGCTTTGCTAATATAGTGCATGCACATCCACGCTGCTAGTAATTACTCAGCTGGGTACCTGTGACATTGGCTTGATCTGCATTTTTGTTGGTGGTTTTGCTGTACATTTTGTTGCCCCAGTACAGCTATTGCTACAAGGGACTCTAGAGATGGTCCAATACTTGCATTTTAAGGAGGGGTAACCGAGACCCAGAGAGAAGGGCTCATGTGACCAAGATCACATAGGGAAGAGTCTTGGTGGCGAAACTTGCTCTGAAGACAAAAATTCTACTCTTTCTGCTGGCTGGATTCTCTCCCCCAGCTCAGAAACGCTGTCTGGCTTCCTGCTAACGGACTAGCTCAGCCTGTCTGTGCTGGGGGCAACCTCAGTGGGAGCACATCAAGAACATCGAGAGGATTGATTGGATTATTGTGTTTGCATAATGGATCAGAGAACATCTGACCTGTTGCCAAATTGTGCTCACTATCCAAGGAGAAGAGATAGGCAGACTTCTGTTGGATGACCATCTGGGAAGAAATGCTTATTTATTTATATAAAGGAAGAGTGAGGAGGCTGTTGGAATTGGTGGAGGAGGAAAGGGGGGCTGCCAGGGGCTTGAGACATCTGTGTTTGAAATTGTTGGCCCCTGGAATTTCTCTGCAGTTCCTGAGCCCTCCTGAGAAGGGCTGACAGAAATAGGTTGAGCAGGGTAACGTGAGAACAGAGCCATTTTCTGAGAGCAGCGGTTCTCAACTTGTGGATCGTGTCCCTGTGAATGAGCCTTTCACAGGGGTCACCCGATTCATCACAGTAGCAAAATGACAGTTACGAAGTAGCAATGGAAATAATTTGACAGTTGGGGGTGGGTCACACCACGTGAGGAACTGTATGAAGGGGTCTGGCAGGAGGAAGGTTGAGAACCACTGTCTTAGAGTGCTCCTGTCTAAAAGCCGAACAACCTCTGGAACCACTCCAGTCCTCTCTCCTGTTCTCTTTGCTCACTCCCCTTCTCCCTTTCTCTCCACTTCACAGTTCTCTCCAGAAGGGTCTCAATGCTTGGCAGGCCTGGGGGATGGGGTGGGGGTGGCCCAGGAGGCAGCCGAGGCAGGAGAAGGTCTTGAACTTTCGCCAGACTTCACCTCGTCTTCTTTCAGATTTGTCGCTGGTTCATGTCTTTTTACTTCTTAGGGAATATGGAGAATCAGTGTTATATTCTAAGATGGTGGTGCCTGTATACAATGGAACGTGGGAGACCTGGAGCTCAATCAGACGGCTTTCTTTTTCGGGGTCTTGCAAGTTTCCCCTCCTCAGACAGGGTGCAACCTGTCACTCTTCCTAGGACTCGTGCTCAGCGGGAACCATTTGAATTTTCCTGCATGGATGGGTCTCTGCCTTCACCAGGATCCTGGCCTCACCAGATCTACTGCAGATATAAACATCACACGTCTTCCCAGCATTCCTCGGGGCTACACTTCCATGCTGAGAGGTATATGTATCTGACTGAGGCTATCAGAAAGGATGGTTCCTTCCAGTAGCATCCTCGTGTAGGCCCATCAAGGTTTATTTCAAACAGACCATCTTCAAACATGTCTCTCGCAGCAGTGGATGGCTGCAGGCAAGTTCTCTCAAGAAGGGCTCGTCTTAGTCTCATCAGGATAAAAAATGTTGAAACAAAATGGTGGCATCCAAGGGGATCTGCTGGGCACATTCAAGGCATAGAATCCAGCTCAGAAAGGCAGAGACTGTGTTTTGGGATGTCAAATGGGCGATTTTGATAGATTTTTCCCAAAGGACATAGGATGATCCCAGGGGCTTATTAAGAAGAAGTTTTAAGAAGATGAGCACGGTGCTGATAAAGGAAAGGTTAGGGAAGTTGTTCCAAGGGACTTCTTTCCATCAGGACAATGTACCTATCTATTCTTCAAGGGGAGCAAGGGTTTTCCTATGAGCCTTTTCTAGGGAAACCGTATCTCATCCACCCAACAGCTCTAATTTACTACTTCAGATGATGTTTTGTTTCTCAAACTCCAACACCATTTAAAGGGAACATGATTTGGAGGCCCCTCAAGAATCCCAAAGGTGTAATTTTGATGTGGTATAAATAAAAGGATTCTTGGGGGAAGGGCTATCGAGATGGGAAAACCACCTTCAGATGTGTACTGACCTAGACGGATGATCTGCGGAGCCACCTTGTGATATTTTTGCTTTGTAAAAGTTTTCCTATGATTTTGTAGCAATACTGCTTGACTTCTCCAATGATTGTCATTCAATCATTGCCATCATCCATTTCCAAATTCTCTTACCACCTGTGTAAGTCTAGGTAGACTAGAGAAACAAATTCATAGACACACACATGGATATAAGGAAAAGGTTTCTATACAAGAGGGATGCAACATTGAGAAAGCATCCCAACACAGTCCAGTCCAAGGTCATAAATCCAATATTAATCCTTATATCTGGTACCAGTCTATAAAGTCTCTGCCTTACAAAGCACGTGCAATGACACCAGGAAAATCACAGACCAGTGGGTGCAGAGTCTTGTGTGTCCAGCAGCAGTAGAAGCAATAGAAGCATCCTGATGCTGGCAGGGGTCTCCCCATGGCTCCTCATTCCCAGGGCTCAGGGTCCATCAGCAGTATCCATTGGTGGTAGAAGCATCTCAGCACTGGTAGGGGTCTCTCTGTCACTCCTCCGACCCTAGAGGGCTAGTTCTATCAGGGCAAGCCCATATAGCTTCTCCTCCATCTTCTCTATTCTCCAAGAATCAGTTTTGATCAGCATACTGTCATCTTGTCTTGTCAGTAGACTGACTCCAAGAGACTGAGTCGGGACTCTCATCTCCACAGGGGAAATATTGTGAGACTTCCCAGAATTCTCAGGAGAAAGTCATGCCCCCATAGAGATCTCATTGGCTATCTCCGGATTGACAGACTAGACTCCCCACCCCCCACTCCCAATCATGAAATTGATATCAAATACATGACCATCATACCACCTTTAACAGAAGTCCAGCGTAGCCTGGCTTCACTTCTGACTATAGTGAGATGTTGGAGAAGCCCCTGTCCTTGCTGGGTGGCCCCAGCACTGCCCTGGTTCCAGCTAGCATTGCTCATTTGTCAGGATGACTGTGACAGCCTCATCACAGGTTTGCCTGCTACCACCTGTATCTTCTCGCGCACGTCCCATGCTAACACAGAGGTGGTTTCTGAGCCCATCACTCCTTAAACACCTCCAAGCCTGGAGAAGGTGGGCATGGACTTTCAGTTCACGGGAGTGAAACTATAATAGGAAAATGAGACCATTGACCCGGTGTGAAGAATGGGACGATGTCCCTGATCATGATGTCTACACTCTTGAGTGGGAGTGGGTTTTGCGATTTCAAAACAAAAAAACACACTTCAAAGTCCTCGTGCTCTTGGGTTAGAGAGTGAAGTCCAGTACCATGGACAACCTCTCCAGCCACAGTGGCCCTCTTCAACAAGCCATGTGACCTTGACACAAGCTCCTTCGCCTCCTTGATCCTCAGTTTTCTCCTCTGTAAAATGTGATTGTCCTTCAGTTGCCATTGAGCTGTCTTGGCCTCACCTAGACAACTGTGTAACAGGACAAAACTTGTCCCATCTTGTGACCTTCCCATGATCACTTGCCAACATTTGAGTTCACCGTAGAATCGATGTTCTCGCAATCCCAACCCTTCTGCTCATTGTAAAGGTCACCACTTTTTAAATTACCCTCAATTCCTTTAGGCCTTACTTCTCCTGATGAAGTTAAAAAAATCCCAGCAATCCTGATGATCAATAAACCTTTTCTTCTGCAAGAGAACAGTCAGCTTTTATTCCAAGCTCTGTTCCCCGCTCCCCCCCCCACAAGAATGCTTTTTCCCTCCAGTTATGTCCTGCTGTGTTTAACCCAGGCCAGGAGGTCCCACCGAGAATGCACTTACTTAAGCCAATTCATTAGTCAGGTTCTGTCCTCACATCCACTGTCCACTGACAGCACCCTTGTGGAATTAAAAAGGTTTGCTCTTTATCTCTCTCATCACTGCCTCTTGGGAGGAATGACACACATATATGAATTACATACTTTCTCACACAGAGCCTTCTTTTAGCATGATTTCCACAGAAACGGTGTTCCAGGAAGAGAGGGTTTGACCCTGGTGACTAACTTGCCAAGGTATGCCCTTGGGCAATCCACTAGGAAGTCAATGTATAAGGGGCCCTGATCAACCACATGAGAAAAAAGATGTGGCCAGCTGCTTCCATGAAGCGTCCAGGCGTGGAGACCCTCTGGTGGAGTTCTTCTCTCTGTCCAGTGGGGTCACAATAAGTGGAGTTACTAGACAGCGCATTTGGTTTGGCTTTTTAGATGGTAAATCAAACCTGCTGCCATCAAGTAGATCCCAACTCACAGCTGCACAGGCCCCCAGGAGGCAGAGCAGAACTACACCAGCGGGACCTCCAGGGGTGGAATCATCACCGAAATAGGCCGCCACATCTCGTTCCTATTGGGTGATGGGTGGGTGAAGGCCAAGTGCTTTAAACATTGCACCACCAAGGAACATGTAGAACTGATTTACCACAACGATGAGGATGGCAAGGAGACCTGGAAGCATTGCCCACTGGACGGCTAGCTGCAAGATCAGCAGTTCAAAGCCACAAGCTGCCCCGAGGGAAAAGGTGAAGCTTTCTGTTTCCACGAAGATCCCCTGTCTCAGAAATTCTCTCAAGTTGAAAGAGACTCGGTGGTGGTGAGTTTGGTTTGGGGATGAGGATGGTCCTGGACTGGGCAGCATTTTGCATGAGGTTGCTATGATGAAGGGTCACCATGGAAACAGCTAACATAAAAACACCTGGGGACACAGAGCATGCTCACATTACAAGTGAAGTCTGTGGTCATGTAGTCAAGGTTGGAAAATGGCAGATTTACAGTAGGGGGGGTGGTCAGGTGTAGTATTCTTATCACACCCACTCAGGTTCTAGGGAGTGACTTTTCCTTGCCTGGTACACACACACACACACACACACACACACACACACATATACGTCTGAGTCAGTGCTGCCCCAAATGGATGATACTGACCCCATGAGGGGAATGACCCACTTGGGGCTGGAAAAGCAGATGCTTAGACTTTAACCTGGATTATGGAGTGTAACACAAAAGTTTTTAATTGCCAGGGTGGGGGGCATTTTCTTTTTTCTTAAAGGGGTGGTCAATCAAATAAATTTGGGGCCTATAGACTGTTATTGAATTGGAGAGACAGAAATGGATCTGAAAAGGGTGGAGGTTGATTGGAAGGAAAAAAATATTTTCATAGATTGGTTCTGATGTTGGGCTATGGGCAGAAGAAAACAAGTAGAGTTGTACAGCCAATCCTCAACTTTGTATGGAATGATTAGTGACCTGGAATAGAGGAACCAATGTTGGAAGAGAAGAATAAAGTAGGGAGACTTGCATTTCCTGCTTTTGAAATATATTATACGCCTACAAGGAGGCGTTCTGGTAGCACTATGAGTTATGCATTGGACTGATAACTGTAAGATCCATGGTTCAAGCCCACCCACTATTCTGTGGGAGAAAAAATGAGACTGTCTACTCCAGGAAAGATTCACAGTATCTTCCCTGTGGTCACTCTGAGTTAGAATGGACACAGATAGCCCTGAGTTTGCTTGGCTTGGTTTATACAGCTTCAGTAAGTAAAGCAGGGTGATACTGGTCTAACAAGAGACACAGAGATCAACAAAGTAGAACTGAGAGTTCATTTTCAACGAGCCCATACAGCTATGTTAACCTGATTATTGACAACATGCTAAAGCTCTTTATTGGGTCAAAGGAGAGTCCCCTTCATAAAGTGTGATGGGAAAATTGGATTTTTACTTGTAGGAAAATGAAATAGCATCATGCCTCACACTGTACACAACAACACATTCAAATGGATTCAGGATCTGAATGTGCAAAGTAAAGTCATATTACATGTAGAAGAAGGAAAAATAGAGGCTTGCTCTTGCTTTGGTGTTGTTGAGTCAGGTCTGCTTGCAGTATGAAGTGACGTTCAGCCCTATACCCTCCTTGAGATTTTTGTGATCTTCGAGCCTATTACTGCAGCCATTCTGTCAATCCTCTTGTGAAGCTCTTCCTCTTTTTTTTTTCGAGGGGGGAGGTGGGGTGGGCATCACTGCTCTCCGGTGGTGGGAGTAGCAGGCCCAGCCCCACTGCTGGAATTGAACCTCCGTTCCAGTGGGCCGCAGTCCCGCGCACAACCACTACGCCACCGGGGCTCAGCACGGTCTTCCTCTTTTTAACCGACCAGCTTTCACATGCATACGTGGATACTGAAAATTGCATGGCTTGGGTCAGGTATACCTTAGTCCTCAAAGTGAGATTTTCACTCTTTACTACTTTAAAGGAGGTGTTTCAGATTTGCCTAAAGCAATATGCCATCTGATTTCTTGATGGCGGCTTTCATGGGCATTGATTGTTGGTCTAAGAAAAATAAAATCCTTGAAATGTCAATAATCTTCTCTCGTTTAAGAACTTTTTATGGTGACTGTCACAGGGGTTTTCATTTCAGATAATCAATTTTGCATTTAACAACTTAAAATTGATTTTCCCTTTTACCATGTTTTTCATTAGTCCAGTTGTAAGGGTCTCTGATCTTCAACAGGAAGTGCTTCAAGTCATCTTTGCTTTCAGCCAGGAAGGTGGTGCCATCTGCAAACGCAGGTTGTTAGTGAGCCTTCTTCTAATCATGATATTGTTGAGAAGTTGTTTTACATAGAGGTTGCCTTCTCTGATTATGTGCTGATCATGCACATGCAGACTGGATCAGTATGGAGCAAGGACACAGCACTGAGGCACACCTTTCCTGATTTTAAACCGGGCGGCGTTCCCTTGTCCTGTTTGGACAACTGCTTCTTGGTCTATGTACAGTTTCTGAATGAACACAATGAAGTGCTCCGCAATTCCATTCTCCCTAAAGTTATTCCTAGTCTGTTAAGATCCACACTGTCAGATGCCTTTGCATAGTCAATAAAACACAAGTAAGCCTCTTTCTGTTATTCTCTGTTCTCAGCCAACACCCATATGAGGTTAGGAAGGACGTCATTATTTTGTGAATGCAGCTTGAATTTCTGACCGCTTCTTGTTTATGTATTGCTGCAACTGCTTTTGAATTTATCCTCAGCAGAACATTCCTTGGATGAGATAATCAAATATATTGTTCAATGTCTGTACTCTGTTAAGTCACCTTTCTTTGAAACAGGTAGAAATATGAGATGCTCTTGATGTCACACCAAAGCTCTCCTAACCTTTGGCCATTAGTGTTCAATGCAATAAATAAGTTCTTGTCGTTTTCTCTAAATTCAGGGAGAAGATACTCAAGGTCATATTTTGACTCTCATGGGCTTGTTTTAATTTTATTTAGCTTCACTTTGAACAATTAAGCAACTGAATAATGTGGACAACATAAAAATTTGATGCTTGGGGCTGGGCCCCGGTGGCATAAGTGGTTGAGTGCAGGACTGCGGCCCACAGGCTTGGCGGTTCAAATCCAGTGGCAGTTCTCCAGGAGCAAGGCTGGGTAGCTCGCATTGCCACCAGAGGGCAGTGATGCCAAAAAAAAAAACCCAAACAAACCCAACCAACCAACCAACCGAACAATGTGCTGATCTTTCCCATATTCCACCTCTGGAGTGCTCTAACTGATACGCTGACCTTCTCCCCCTTCTCGTTTCACAGATGTAATCAGTCGCGAGCATGTTGTCGCAGAAAGTATTTGCAACGAATATGTCATTGGTTTTACAAAATTCTATTATTTGGTCTCCAGCCTGGCTTTTTATCACCACTGTCATGTTTTTCAATGACTGAGCTTTCTTCTGTATTTCCATCTTTCAAATGTCACTCCCTGGTAATTATCAATGCATCACTTGGTAGAAATCTTCAATTTCTTCATCTTAGGCCTGAGGGCTTGGTATGTACATTGGAATAACAGTTGTGTTCACTGGATTTCCTTCTAGTTATTTGGATATTACCCCACCACTGGCAGGATTGTAGCTCAGGATAGATCCTGAAATCTTCTTCTTCTTCTTCTTTTTTTTAACATCATAATGGTTTACTTTCTTTTTAAAAAAAATATTTTATTGGGGGCTCGTACAACTCTTATCACTCCATCCATCCACTGCATCAAGCACATTTGTACATTTGTTGCCATCATCATTCTCAAAATATTTCTTTCTACTGGAGTCCTTGGTATCCTCATTTCCCCCTCCCTTGCCCTCCACCTTGCTTCCCTCATGAACCCTTGATAATTTACAAATTATTGTAATTTTTAATGATGACTGTGACTCCATTTCTTATTGTCCTTTCTCATATAAGATCATATGATTTTATGAATCAAGTGACCAATCCCAGTCCATTTCAGCTCATGAATGAATGTTTAGCACATTAATCTTTTTGCATTCCATTTTAAAAATTACAAATTCCCTAGATTCATGCTTCTTCCATGCTGTCTTCTATTAGTAATGGATGCTTACAGCTATTTCTATTCATTTTGAATCATGTAAATGAAGGGCTGAAAGCTTGGCTCCCCTCACATCATTAACACTTCCTCTGCGTGGAGGAGGTGTTTTTTATGCTGGCCCGAGGGGCTCACCTGCCGGTACTCACTCACTCTATCAGACTATGTTCTGCTTGTATTCCCTACGTTTTCCAGTGGCTAATTTTCCAGACATAATCTGCCTGTCCCCTTTTCCAAGTTTGATTTAGTCTGGAAGCTCTGATAAACTTGTCCACCGTGGGTGACCTTGCTGGTATTTGAAATACTGATGACATAGCTTCCAGCCTCGCAGCTACACATAAGCCATTATAGCATGACAAGCTGATAGATGAGTGGTGGGCTGTCAGGCTTATCTTTCAAAAACATATTATCTAATATAATAACAAAAGTCCAAAAGAAAAAAAACTCACAAAGCACGAAATAAATGGAGCCTTACAAAATGAAAAACTTTGTTCATCAAAGACATCGTTTAAAAAGTGAGGAGGTGGGCTGAGCCCCGGTGGCGTTGTGGTTGTGCACGGGACTGTGGCCCACTGAGTTGGAGTTTCAAATCCAGCAGCAAGGCTGGGCCTCCTACTCCCACCACCAAAGGGCAGTGATGCCACACACACAAAAAAAAGTTAAAAAAAAGTGAGAAGGCAAAAAAAAATTAAAAATAAAATTTAAAAAGTGGGAAGGCAAGCAACTGACTGGGAGAATATCTTCAGAAACTATATGCAACAAGAATCTGATAACCCCAAATAGATAAACTTCAATAACTTAACAACAAAAATTCAGCCCAATCACAAAATGTGCAAAGGATTTGATTAAGCATTTCACCAAAGAGAGCCTTTAAATGGTCCCCAGAGATATGAAAAGATGATCAGCAGCATCAGCCACCAGGGAGATGCAGATAAAAGCCACCATCAGATGCCAGTCAACTCCTCTTGGGATGACTAAGATGAAAGCAAGCCAGCCAACAAAATCCAGAAAGGACCAGAAGTTGGCCAGGATCCGGGGATGTTGGAACCCTTATCCATTGCTGTTGAGAATGCAACGCGACCCAATGATTGTGGAAAACAGGTGTCAAGGACTCCAGAAACCAACTTGGCACAGACTGACAAGACTTGATGTCCAAAAGACTCAAAAAGAGATCGCTACACTGATGCTCATTGCAACACCATTCATGAGAGCCAAAAGGTGAAGGCAGCTGAAGTGCCCACCCACAGACGAATGGATCAACAGAGTGTGGTACATGCATTGACTATTCCTCAGTCTGTGGGAGAAATACAGTCTCGATGCATGCACGTGGAGATGGAGCGAGAAGACATTATGCTAATGAAGTAAATCAATCACAGGAGGATACATATCGTCTGACCTCACTTAAATAAAAGGACAGATGTGGGGACTGAGCCCCGGTGGCATAGTGGTTGTGCGAGGGACTGCGGCCCACTGGGACGGAGGTTCAATTCCAGCAGTGGGGCTGGGCCTCCTACTCCCACCACCGGAGAGCAGTGATGCCCCCCCCCCCAAAAAAAAAAGAAAATGACAGATGTATGGATCACAAAGTTTATTAGTGGTTACCAGACGTGGGGAGTGGTGGTACAAGTTGGGGTAATAGGGAGTTGAACCCACCAGCTTCTCTACAGAAGGGAGATCTACAGTCTCAGAAACCTTATGGAGTAGTTCTGCTCTGTTCTCCCCTCTTACTATGCGATGAGATGAACTTAATGGTAATAGGTTAGGGGGTAGGGGAGGGAGGGGAATGATGGAGCTGATGGTGATGGACCTTTTACTACTGTGTCAAGTTCCAGTAAATTATGGTAATTGCTGTCAGTGAAGTGTATACCTATAAAAAGTTAAATTGGTAAATTTGTGAGATATATTTACAACAATGATGAGAGCAGGAGAGACAGAGAGAGCAAGGGGAGGCTACTTATGTAAAGCCAAAAACTGCAAGGGATTTGTTTTCTTGGATTGGAAGTTAGTTGAATTGTTCATGGGACACTCCAGTTGATTTATGTAATCACACGTTTAATGCCATCTTCTGCCTTCTAGTTTAATGTGCAGTGTTTGGTGTCTTAGCTAACAATCAGCCATCCAAGGTGAAACAGTGGTCTCTGTTCACCTGGAATAACAGAGAAAGGAGAATAATCAGGAAGAGGAGGAGGATATGGAATATGTGGCTAATTTCCTCCAGGAATAACTCTCTCATTTGCTGCACGAAACTAGAAAAACAGGATGATATCAGTCTATCATTATTGACCATGTTTGTCAAAGGTTCCATAGAAAAAAATCCTGATCAAAAGGAGAGTGTGATCGTTAAAGTTTCATGTCATTTTGGTCTAGGACCCTCAGTGGTTTGATAGTTAAGAAGCAATAACCTCCTCGTGATGAGTTCTAACACAATGGAATGACCTCCATGATGGGATCTGCTATGGGCAGCCTATTGATGGAAAGGACATTTCCTTAGGCATTTGGACTGCTTCTAACCAGTGAATGATGTGGAAAAGCTTGCTTGCCTTTTGCTGCGTCTGGATCCTGCACCTGGCATGTTGTCTGCTCTAGTTCTTTGGATTTGAGCCAGTGGTCTTGCCACATTGTTTTCAGTAGCGTGCCATCTTAACTGTTGACATTAGAGTCCTTGCTCTGCCACCATATGCCTGCTGTCTGACTGGATGATCTGGGTTTTATCAGCCCCTAAGTGAGTCAAGAGAAACCTCTATCTTGCCATTTGAAATCTACCTTCCCTCCTTGATCTAAATATCGCTCTACATAGGCATATATAAGTTTTTCTGTTTTTTTCTTCCTTAGATAAACTAACCTAAAACTTAATTTCAAAATTTCCTGGACTGCAGATGTCTTGGATCCATGAAGTTTGGATGGCCCTTGAAACTATTACCCTTTACACCAAAAACATCCCTGAACTCCTCCTAAAACTAAAGTCTAACTTAACATATTATTATTATTATTTTTCAAGTTGATCATTATCCTCTTTTAGGAACTATCTATATGGGATCGAATTGACAATAGCAACTGCAGCGAATTGGCAGAAACTTTCAGGGACAGTGAATTTGTTTATTGGTGGAGGAACAACTCAGAAAAGGAAGCTGAGAATGGCTGAGCAACTGGAAGGAGGTAATTTATGTCACTCAAGGGTATATGTAGACACTGTTGGACATGTGCAGGTTTTGCCATGGCTCTTCTCAATACCATCAGGATAGGTTATGTACGTTTATAAAACACACATACATACACACAGATCAGGAGTCCTGATGGTGAAGTGGTTAGGCATTGGATGGCTAACCTCAAAGTCAGCAGTTCAAAGCCACCAGCTGCTCTGTGGGAGAAAAATAGGAATTTCTACTCCTATAACAATTTCCAGTCTCAGAGACTCCTAAGGGAACTTACCAGGGCAAGTCCTACTTTGTCCTGTTGGGTCTCTGAGTTGGAATCAACTCAATGGCAGTGAGTTTGGTTTTGGCATCTATAGGAGTAGGATATGGAATGTGTGGCTAATTGCCTCCAGGAACAACTGCCATCTGTATAGGTCATAGTGACACTGTAGGGTAGGGTTGAAGTGGCCCTGTGAGTTTCTGAGGGTGTAACTATTTATGGGAATAGAACATCCCATCTCTCTTCCGTGGAGTGGTTGGTGGTTTTGAACTGCTGACCAAGTGTCTAGCCGTCCAATTCATAACAACTACACCGCCAGGACTCCTTACTGCCACGTAGGTGGTAGGTGATGAAACCCAGACCCTTCCACTTGCTGCTCTAAGTTCAGGATTGTCTACTGTGTAAACATGTTTTTCTCTCTTTACCCACCCTCCACAGAACACAGGAATGAAGACAGAGGCGGAGAAGTGATCGCAGACGATGCCAGCTAGAAGTAGGGGAGTGATCCTTCTGAGCCAGCAGCCTCTTGCCTCAAGACCTGAACTGCCCCATGAGCTTCCCCTGCCAGCACACAGACCCTGATGTTCCTACATCTGAGTGGTATGAGGACGAAGTCACATCCAGAACGAGATGCCAAGCCCAGGCTGAAGTTCGTCTGGGGGAGCAGGCGATGTCTGGGAAGGAAGGGGTTGGATATGTTGCTAGCATTTTTCTACCCGACTGTAGAGTGAGGCCTCCTGGGCTTGGATGGATGCCCCAGCGACTTCCATGGGACGTGAAAGACCCTCAAGATGCTAAAACTCAAGACCTGGTCCCAGACTTACAGGTCACTCCGTGGGCAGGAAATTGCCCTTAAAAGCCCATAGAAACATTTGACTATTTCCTCTCTCTGTCCCCTTCCCCTATATTTAATATATAAATACCTGTTCGGCTATGTCTAGTTTGATTTTTCCAGTTCTCAAGTCAACACCAACTTCTGCGAACCCCATGGCAGTCAGAATTGGATGGTGGTTTTCAATCCCTGATTATTTGGGAGGAAGGTCAGGAAGCTTTTCTCCAGAGGAGTCTCTGGATGGACTTGCTCCCATAACATGTCCATTGGTGCTTCATTTGTCATTTGTCCCCCCCACCCACCCTGACCCAGAGGTCTCCCTGCTGCCTTTGAGGCCTTTTGAAGTGCGTCCATGTCAGCTGCTCACCCTAACCTTTCAATAGCTCGGGTGCTCAGAAGAGTGGAAAATGCATAATACGGTGAGGAGGAAAGATGTTCTTCAATGTTGCCTGTGTTCTCTCTTGCCTGAACCCCCAAGACTGTTCTAATGGCAGCAGCTCCCTCTTCCTCACCCCTGTATTACTGGTGATCACAGTTCCTCAGAGAGGCCCCTTTCCCATCACTGCCTCTCAACCCTCTGTCGGTTTCCACCACCTCGGTATTCTTACTGTGGTGGACTTCCTCCTTGCAGGAATCAAAAGCAACAAAGTAGAACGGAATAAGAACAAACAAACATTCTCGTTGTGCTGTTCAGTTGTAGCTAGTGCTATCTGGTGGCTTCTCCATCACAGGAACCCTGGAGTCCGTGGCAGACCTGCCCTGTAGGAGGCCCAAAGCAGACGGCCTCATCCTTCTGTGGGGCTGCTGGTAGAGACGAACTATGGGTTAATGCCAAGCACTTTAACCACAGTGCCACCGTGTGCCCTTCACTCAGTCTGACTGCATGCTAATTTTATGCTTTTGGTACAGTAGAGGGGCACTGATTTATGGAAGAACATCCAGTCTTCTTTGCATGGACACCAAAGTTCTTCAGCCGACAGTAAATATGTTAAGTACTTTGTTAAACAGTTCTTTGGGTTTTTAAATACTTAATTTAAATTGCTTATGTTGAATGTGCCAGGCACCGAGCTACTCACCCCAGCTACATGGCACTGTCACTCCCATCGACACCCTGCCTCGGCCTCTGAGAAGAGCACCCTGCTTCCTTATTTCCTGAAGAACTTGCTCTCAAGCCTCCGTGACCGACCAGAGCTGCTAACTACAAGGTCAGCGGTTCGAATCCACCAGTCGCTCTTTGAGAGAAAGAGGAGGGTGCCTGCTCTTACAAAGTGTTAAAGTCTCTATCCTGAAGGGTGGCTATGGGTTGAACTTGGGCTGTATGAACATTTACCGTTGACACATGAAAATGCTCAATGTGCACGTCCACCAACCCGAGCTGCAGAGGGACCCTTGGGGAGCAGGGGCAGCCAACCACACGACGGGCAGTTCTAATCCACCAGGTGTTCGAGGGGTGGGTCCGTGGACTCCAGGGAATATTACAGGCTTGGAAACTCTCTGGAGTAGGTTTACTCTGGACCCAGGTTGTCTGTGAGATGGAAATGACTGGGCAGCAGAGGGCCAAGAGGGGAGTTCTAGGAGCAATGTCTTTGTCGATATTGGAGTCTTCAAGGGATGCCTCAGCGAATAGCCCTGTCCTCCCTGCCTGAGTCGGTGGCACAGATATAAAACACGGATGAGGGATTGGGAATCAAACCATTCTCTCTCTCTCTCTCTCTCTCTCTCTCTCTCTCACTCTCTCTCACTCTCAATAAAGGCTAAGGTCGAGGATTTAGCTTTTTCATGAGACCAAAGGGAGCTGCTAAGTGAATTCATAATCAGACAGCCTCAAACAACAGGCAAACACCTCCCAGGCTTCCCCACATGGGTGTGTAACTCCACAGAAACTCATATATGTGTAAGAGAGAGTTGTATGTAAAAGGTAAGTGTACATTCAGAAAGCATCTCAACCCGTAAGTCCAACATAGCCCTTATGTCTGACACCCATCTACAAAGTCCTCCTCCATCTCACAAAACACCCACAATGACACCAACGACAGGAAGAAACTCCAATCAGTGACATGTCAGCATCTCAGCGCTGGCAGGGGTCTCCATGCGGCGGCTCCAGCACCCAGGGCTGCATCAGGGTCGGTCCATGTGGCTTCTCCTCAGGGGTGTCTCGCAGGAACTGAGTCTTGCCAGCTGAAGCAGGGAACTGGCTAAGGCAGTTGCACCCTGGTTCAACTATCAGAGAGCCAGAGATCCGAGAATCAGAAAGGCAAGGTTCATCGAGCCATTTATCTCTCTGCCCTTCAATTCACCCTACATGAGTGTATCGGCCAGGCTGGCACAAGAAACCTTAACTATCTCAATGGGAAACAATACCCCAGGCCCGCAGATGTCTTCTGGAGAAAAGGTCAAACAGGACTCTACTCAACTCATGGCCATCAAATTGATGCCAACTCACGGTGCTTCTACAGGACAGGACAGAACTGCCCCTGTGAGTTTCTGAGACTAGAACCTTGAACTCATCTGTCTTCCACAGAGCACCTGGTGGTTTTGAACTGCTGTCTTTGTTTAACAGTCCAATGGCTGACCCACTGTTGCGCCCAGGGATTCTTTGACAGGGGCAGCTTTTTCTTCCTTGCATTTACAAAACAAGCATGGTTAAGAAAACCCCTCTTCCCTCAGTCCCTCACACTGCAGAAGGAGAAAGACACGCCTTACCTCCTGACATGAAGCTTTCAGCACAGATCACAGCACTTTGGAAAACCAGAAAGGTAGAACCAACACCACTGCGCTCTCACTTGAGCAAACTGGGCCCCAGGCAGAAAGAAGTTGCCCCCGGCCACTTGATCCTCAATGGAAGGTTCTGGTCACTTAAATCTATAACTCAGCACATAATAGTAATGAATATTTTGACTCAACTCTTTTTTGGGGAGGGGTCATCACTACCCTCTGGTGGGAGTGGGAGGCCCTGCCTTGCTCCTGGAGAGCTGCTGCTGAGTTTGAACCGCCAACCCAGTGGGTCGCAGTCTCACACACAACCACTATGCCACCGGGGCTCAGCCCTTCACTCAACTCTTAAGGTAAAGAGACCAGATTTTAAGCCAGACACCACTGACTGGGGGTGGGGGTGGGGAGGAGAGCGGTTCTTGATTAAAATTTTGGTCTATATGGAGCAACAAAAATTTTCATAGAACACGAAAATAGTATTATAATAAATTTATTTTAATTTTAAGATGTCAAGGGACGTTGTTAAATTTTTTTAAGTGGGATGTCTGGGCACCTCATCTTAAAGGCAAGAAAATAAGATGTTGCCCCTGGCTCCTTCTTCATGTTGCTGGATGTGCCTGCCCCACCCTGGACATACCCTGCTCATGCAATCAGAACCCCAGTGTCAGAACTCTGTGAGGGTTTGCCCCACAGACTGATGACACCGCAGCACGCAGAGCTGTGACTGAGGATTAGAGAAGCCTGGGCCTTGGCTAATCCAATGCTCTCTGGGTAATTAAAGAGGGACTATGCATTTGTTACATGTGACAGAGCCCCTCGGATGTATTTAATCCTGCATTTGGGGGGTCTCTTCCCCTGACTTAGTTCCTTACCACTGTAGGTGAATCCATAAAGGCTTCTGGAATCAGAGGGAACAAGAGAGCAGAGAAGCTGTCAACAGTTTCTCTTTCTTGGGCATCATTTCCGATTTTTCCTTTTTAATTGTGGCAAGGATATGCAAAAGGCTTCGGGCCACTGTTTTTTTAAAAAATGGTTCTACAATTAAGAGAGACACATTTCCTTATTTCTTTCACTGATTTTTCTCAAAAACTGAAGAATGAAGACTTCCCCAGGCTGATTAGAATGGAAAGCATTTCTAATTGCTTACTAGTGGAAATGTACATAAACAAACACAACGTCCAGGCAAGTTCTTGCTTGAATTCACTGCTAAATCCATTACATCAAGCTGCTGGGGGGGACTAGGATGGGTGCTGAGCGGGGAGTGCTGACATTAACCTCATGTTCGGGAAATTTCAGATGAATGCTTTTGTAATCTCATCACCATCCACTCCGGGGAAAACATCACTCTCTAAGCCACAGGGGCTGCTGCTCCAGTAAAGGAAGAAACCAGACGTGTTATTTATGAGCTCCTTCCCTTTGAAGTTTGGAACCACGGTGAGCGAAGCATCCAGCACGTCTGTGAGCGCGCAAGGCGCTCCAACCACCAGCGCGCCGAGGGCGGCCTCTCGCGCCGCGCAGCGGACCGATGAGGTGGCGCAGTTCCAGCGTCCGACTGCAGAAAAGCGGGCGGCCGGCAGACAGCGCCGCATCTCAGGCGGGTCCGCGTGCCTGCCGGGTCAGGGGAGCTGCTCCCTAGTCTCGCGGACCATCCAGCGCACAGCCAGGTGGCGGGCGAGGGTGTTCCAGCAGAGGCGCCGCGGTTAGAAACTGGAGCGCACCGGAGCGGGCCACCAGCGTCTTGGAGCCGGTCATCGGAGGGGCAACTTCCCCGGGAAGCTCCATTTTAGGGACCAGCCTGCAGACTTGGTGCAGGTATCCGGGTGCTGTGCGTGGGTGGGAAGTGTGGCCAGGGCTGGTGGGGCCCTGGGGATTGGCCATCGGGTGGCGGTGGGGTGCCCCGTACTCCTGGTTTCGGGAAGCGCATGGGATGCTCTGATTTTAAGTGACTGCTCAGGACCGAAGCACAGAGCCCTGGATGGAAGGTGCCGGTCCTGAACTTGAGAGTATGGGCTTGGCGGAGCGGGGGAAGGGGCTCTCCGGGCTTAGTGTCTAGGTGAGAGGTCCCGGAGGTCAAGCTTGGGAGTCCTGGGTAGGCATTGAGATAGGAGGGACAGCGGAACCGAGGCCCCTGGGGGGTGGAGGGGAAAGGGAGCGGCCAAGACGTTCAAGGGACACCGGCTGAGCATCTTAGGTGGTAGGGTAGGATTCCCAGGCAAGGGACTGTGCTTATCAGAGAAGGTTGCTGGGGACATGACTGGGTTGAGGGCTCTTGGGGGAACTAGCTAGTTTGAGGGAGATGGTTGGGGTGACAGGGAGACTGGAAGCTGATGTTGGTCCTCTCTTGCACCCTAGCAGAGTGGCTCATCCTCCTGAGAAAGACTCTCTGGCAAGGTAGAGGATCCTCGCTCATTGCAGTGGCTCACAAAGAGGTACCCTAAAGGGCCATTCCTGGGGTGGCAAGAGTAACCCTGGGGTGGGGTGGGATGGGGGTTGCACTTTAGCCCTGAAGTCCACGCGATTTGGGTTTCCCTGAAAGGAAGAAGACCGCCCTGAATGCATGTCGAGTGAGAAGCAGTACCCCTTTTCAACAACCTGTCCCGGTTTGTTTCAGGGTCAGACCCAGCAGCTCCGTCCCTCAGGTCAAGGATCCAGGGGTGCGCCTTGGAGCCGCCCGGCCACGCCCCGCCTTACAGGACAGCCAGGCCGGGAGTGCACGGGGCCAAGACCATGGAGGGCGCCCTGGCCGCCAACTGGAGCTCGGCGGCGGAGGCGAACGTGAGCGCGTCGCCGCCCGGGACCGAGGGCAACCTCACCGCAGCCGGGCCGCCGCGGCGCAACGAGGCCCTGGCGCGCGTGGAGGTGGCCGTGCTCTGCCTGATCCTCTTCCTGGCGCTGAGCGGCAACGCGTGCGTGCTGCTGGCGCTGCGCACCACGCGCCACAAACACTCGCGCCTCTTCTTCTTCATGAAGCACCTGAGCGTCGCCGACCTGGTGGTGGCTGTGTTCCAGGTGCTGCCGCAGCTGCTGTGGGACATCACCTTCCGCTTCTACGGGCCCGACCTGCTGTGCCGCCTGGTCAAGTACTTGCAGGTGGTGGGCATGTTCGCCTCCACTTACCTGCTGCTGCTCATGTCGCTCGACCGCTGCCTGGCCATTTGCCAGCCGCTGCGCGCCCTGCGCCGCCGCACCGACCGCCTGGCCGTGCTGGCGACGTGGCTCGGCTGCCTGGTGGCGAGCGTGCCGCAGGTGCACATCTTCTCCCTGCGCGAGGTGGCCGACGGCGTCTTCGACTGCTGGGCCGTTTTCATTCAGCCCTGGGGGCCCAAGGCGTACATCACGTGGATCACGCTGGCCGTGTACATCGTGCCCGTCATCGTGCTCGCCGCCTGCTACGGCCTCATCAGTTTCAAGATCTGGCAGAACCTGCGCCTCAAGACGGCGGCAGCGGCGGCAGCGGCGGCGACAGCCGAAGGGCCCGGCAGCGGCAGCGTGACCGCGGGCCCTGGGGGGCTGATGCCCCTGGCGCGGGTCAGCAGCGTCAAGCTCATCTCCAAGGCCAAGATCCGCACGGTTAAGATGACCTTCATTATCGTGCTGGCCTTCATCGTCTGCTGGACGCCGTTCTTCTTCGTGCAGATGTGGAGTGTCTGGGATGCGAATGCGCCCAAGGAAGGTAGTGTGCGCCGGCGGATGGGCACCGGGAGGTGGGAGGGGAAGCGCAGGGCAGGTAGGTGACTCTGCGAGTCCAAGGTCCTGGGAGACTTGGGAAGTCTAAGCGGGTTTTGGAATCCGGCAGAGCTGGATTTGAGTCGCGTCTCTATGATTATCAAGTAACTTTGGGCCAAAACAAGTCCCCCCAAATCCCTCCATTTCTCCTCTGTAAAATGCCAATGTTTTTTTGCAAAGTGCCTACTCTCACGAGGCACTAGGGAAGTGACATGAGAAAAATGCCAGGAAAACCCTTAGTGCATCTTTGGGCTGCTTGTGGGGCTCATGGTTCAGGAGTTTGGACATGGAAACTGGGACTCAGAAGAAGCACACTTCTCCCACAGGCAGTGGGGGAGGTAAGTGTCCAATCCTAGTCTAAGTTCAAGCTCCCTCAGATTGAAGAGGTTTCCAAGACAAGTCTGTCTTTCTCTACACTCCAGGGGTTTGCTTTGCATGGGGCAGCCACCAACTTAGTACCTAAAAAGTGAGGAAATGAAGGAAAACCCAGGGGGAGCGCTGAGAGGTGAGTCCCCCAGGGGGGCGAGTTGACCCAGACATCAGCACTCACCCTTGCCTAGGAGAGGAGAAGAGGGTGTTCTGGTTGCCAGCCCCCAGACTGGCTTGTTTCTGGAAGGGGGCCAGGGACAGCATGTGGATGGGAGTGCCTTCCAGGTTGGAAGAGAGGAGGGAAGGGTCCCTCTGTGGAACTGCACCAGGTCCCTGGGCTGCCAGCTCCTTCTACCCCCGGGCTGAGGATGGGGCTGTCTTCCCAGCTGGATGGCATAGGGAGATTGAGGGTAGTGTTGGGGATCTGGAGGGGGAGGGTGCATGGGGACAGAGTGAAGCTGGCCCCGGGCAGCCACCAACTGAGCTCCCGCAGCTCGCCCCTCCCCCCAACCCCAGATACTCCTTTGGAAAGAAAGGGAGGGGTGGCTGGGGTTGGCAGTGGTGGAGTGGCAGGGTGATAAGGACCTTGAAGGTGAAGGAGAGACCAAGAGGGGTGGTTTTGCACCTTTTGCCCTCGAGACAAGGCATGTTCCCCATCTTATTCTCTGCCCGGGGCTTTATCCAACAGTTCCAAACAGACAGACTCCCCGTTGAAACAGGAAATAAAAGCCCCAGCACAAAGCTACCTCCATTCAGTTTGATGATCATTTTGCTGGTGCCCCTTCCTGACGTCACGACCTCTGGCTTTCTGAAGCTGCCGGAGCACATGCTGTTCAGTGTTCACGGAGTGCTCAGGAGTGACCCTGTAGGCCACTGACCACGAGATCAAATATTCGAGCCCACCAGCTGCATCCAGGGAGAGAGATGAAGCTCCTGCAGAAATGTACCGCCAGAGAAACCCAAATGCGGCCCCATTGGGTCACTATGATGTGGTGGTTTCCCCATGTCTTCTCTGTACAACAGCCCACAGCAGTGGTGAATGAGGCTTAGGTGAAGACTTGGGCCACTAAGCCAGACTGCCTGCTGGTCATGCAGCCTCTTGGGGTGGGGAGAGGATTCCAGGTCCCAGATAGAGGCGGGCAAGTCTCTAGGACACTGTAACAAGGCCCAGGTATGAAGAGCACCCTACAAGGAGGGTGGAGTGTTGAGCAAATGTCACCTGTAAATGTCTTAAAGGAGATGTCAGATGCACACCCGTTTCCTGGACAGAGAATCCTGAGAGCCCAGACCCAGGGCTGGAGGAGCTCAAATACCATGCTTGAGGAAATGAGACAGACGCTTGGAGCACGGGGTGGACCTGACATGTAGACCTCCCTCTAGCCTCCACCACAGTTAGACCCAAGATCCTCCTCTTCCAGACAGCACTCTTCAGCATCAAGTTCATCCGGTTCCTGGATACTTTCACCCCTCTCTGCATGGCCACCCCCTGGTCACCTCTCCTGTCCATGAGGCTTCTCCCTCTGTCCCCCATCCCTCCTTTCAGGACTCCCCATGTCCCTCCCACACGGAATCACCTTGTATTCTTTTCGTCGTGTTAAAGTACCCCCAGACAATTAGTTTTTCTACCTGAAAGACGAAACTCAGAAATAAATTTTAAAAGGGAGCCCAGCTAAAGGGAAAGCTGGGGCCTTTTCTCAAGGACCTTCCTCGGGGCAGAGAACTACAAATGGAGATGGGGTCCTGCCTAAGCACAAGGGGCAATGAATAGATGGGCTTGGTTGCTGTGGCTGATAGATACCATTGAGGCGACTCTGACCCATAGGGAACCTTATGCCCAGCAGAAGGAAACACTGCCCAGTCCTTGGCTACCCTCCCAATCTTTCCCATGCTGGAGCCCATGGCTGCAGTCACGATGTCAGTCCTCTCCTTAAGGGCCTTCCTCTCCTTGACTGCCCTTCTACTTTACCAAATATGCCGCCACCTTCCCCAAGGACTGGTCTCTCCTGACAACATGTCCCAAGTAGATAAAAGGAAGTCTCGCCATCTTTCCCTCATGCTGGCCCTCCTTCCTCCCGGACAGATTGGTTTGTTCTTTCAGCAGCCCATAGTGCTTTCAGTATTCTTTGCCACCACCACAATTCAAATGCATCTCCAGCCTGGCTTATTCAATATCCCACTGGCATGCAAACGAGACTGTGGAAAAACCCTTGGCTTGGGGCAGCCGCATCTCGGTCCTCAAAGGCACATCCCTGCTTTTCAGTACTCCGAAGAGGTTTTGGTGCAGCAGATTCACCTAACGCGACTCATCTTGGGATCTCTTTAATGCTCATTGCCTGGGGACCTTTGCCCACTTACTTTTTCGCCCGTGATCCTCATGTTCCCTCTTGGTCCAGGGGTGAGCATTTTTGTCTTCTTTACATGGAGTTGTAAGCCAGATGGAAGCGGCAGTCCTTGATCTTTGTCAGCACGTGCTTCAAGTCCTCCGCACTTTCAGTGAGCCAGGCTGGGTCATCTGCATATCTCAGGTTGTCCATAAGCCATCCTCCGATCCCGATGTCACATGGCTCCTTGTGGAATCCATCTTCTCTGGCAATTTGCTGAGCACGCAGATTGGATAAGGATGGCGAGGGGACACTGCCCCGTCGCACACCTCTCCTGACTTTAACCCCTGCAGTCCATTCTTGATCCATCCACACAACTGAGAGCTTTAGGAAGAGCATGTTCAAGGTCCTGCTGCGTCTTTTCTTCTGTGCTACTAATTCTGAGCACAGTGGGCGGGGATCACACACAAAAGCGGGACTCCCTGGGGCCCTGCGCAGCCACGTCTACCCTGGGCTGACTCACAGGGGGTTTTGTGATGCTGCGACTGCTGGTTCGGGACCTTCTGACTCCCTGAATGTGCTTTCAAGGGCTGGAGCTAGAGCAAAGGCTAGGCCTCCTACTCCTACCATCAGAGGCCAGTGATGCCAAAAAAAACAAAGCAAAAAAAAAAAAAAAAAAGAGCTGGCGCTACATCCAGGCTTGAAAGTCAGACCTGTGAGGTCAGAGTTGAGGCCTGCCAATCTTGTCATGGGCCTGACCGTGAGCCGGGGTCAGCTGAACGTGGCCAGAAAGCATGCCCTGCGGGAGCATTCGTCTGTATAAGTGTCAATAGCAGGCTGGGCCTTCAGGACAATATTTGCAGCTCACTCTGGAGACACAACCCCCTCAAGAGGTGGGAGTGAAAGAGAA
>PVJH01031288.1:0-23907 GCA_004026705.1 Nesogale talazaci
TTGGGGGGGGGGGTGGGTATCACTGACCTCTGGTGGTGCGAGTAAGAGGCCCAGCCTTTGTTCCGTGAAGCTGGAACTGAACCTCCATCCCAGTGGGCCGCAGTCCCGCACACAACCACTACGCCACCGGGGCTCAACCCAGGCTGCCATTTCTTACATGTGACTGCGCCTCTTCTAGAAATATTGCACAGAGATAAGACTGGCAACTGGAAGTGTAAATATATGTCATCTGTTTTCACTTGATAAAAGCCCAAGGGAAGGGTCTTATTAGCAGCCCCTCCCACTGCAGTGGTAAAAATAGCCCTCTCTGACTGCCAGCAGAGGCACACCCCACCCAAAAAGGGAAACGATCTGTTTGTGGAGCAGAGATGAATGAAAGATAGACCTTGTACAGTATTCTAGATGAGAGGCCAAGTTGCCCCTTGCAGCCAGGGTGAACAAGGGCCTCAGAGTGTGTTGCCAAGGCTGTAACCTCTACAGCAACAGACTGCATCATCTTTGTCTCTTAGGGAAACTGGAGGCTTTGAACTGCCAGCTTTTGAGTTAGCAATCCAATGCTTAACCTAAGGCTTCACCCAGCCTTCTGTGACATAGGTTCTCCAAACTCCACACTCACTGGCATCTAGTTGACTCTGACTCTTAAGAGACCCTATCACACAGGGTGAAACTGTCCCCTTGGGTTTCTGAAACGTTAAATCTTTCAGATTTAAAGGTAGACAATCTCGTCTTTGTCCCTTGAAGAAGCTGGCCGCTTTGAACCACTGATCTTGTCGTTAGCAAGCTCAATGCATAATCCACTGTGCGATCAGAGTGTGCTAGGTTCTAGGGATAGAAAAGTTAAAGATCTTCAGGGGGCTTAATGGACCAGTTCCAGGATACCTCTGAATAGCTCCCTTTTCACAGAGCCCTGGAAATACCTGTTGCTAACCAACCCAGGTTTAGGTAGTTTTCACTGTTGGTAGTGAAGAACCGTTGACTGCTCAGCATTGGTCGGATGGGTTCCTGTTCACCAAGATGTTCACCAGAGCCCTGCGTTTGTGCGGGGCGTCCTTCTACAACAGACTCCGTTTCTCCCGAGCAGCTGATCTACTTCTAGCGTCTGCACGAGGAGACAGCATCGGACAGCTAAGTTCTGCCACCGGGCGCAAGGTCTGGGGAGGGCCTTGAAGCGGCAAGACCTTGCGCCGTTTTCGCCTTCCTGTTCCCCCTGCGCGCAATGGCTGCTATCTGCGTGGCTGGCAGTTCCAAACCCACCAGCCACTTCCCGGAAAAAAGAGGAGGCTGGGTGCTCTTGGTGAAACCCCGTGGAGGCGGTCTACAAGCTGGACAGGAACCGATGGCCGCAGGTGGAGGAGTGGGGGGCGGTTTCTCCTCTCGGAGCAGTCTGGGACACTGTGGGTTCAGCAATGGCTGTGAACTGCGCGGGTTGGCAGCTCAAACCAGAACGCCACGAAGACACCTGCCACATAGCCCTGAGCTGCCCATCTCTGGGGTGTGCGTGTATCTTCTGTTATGAGAGACTGAGCCCCTTTAAGAAAATGTACAGACACACGCAGGAAAGGACAAGTCCTTGCTAGCTCTGGGGCAGGCTGGGAAAACTGGTTCCAGAACAGGTTAGTGGAGGGCAAGCCGAAATCAGATGAGGAGAGGCTGGTCTTCCCCGAGTCTAGTGGAAAGACTCAAGAATCTCGGCCCAGAGGGTGGGGGTGTCAGAGGAAGTGGGTGATTGGCCCGAGTCCCTCCCTGCAGGGTCTCTGACCAGGACAGGGGCCCCTGGTGTACCTCTTCCAGGTTGCAGAATTCCTGGCGCAGGGCTGCCTTCAGTTCTGAGCAGTCTCTCCGGTTTCGGATTGCTATCAGACACTCCTTAGCCAAGCCTGGGACCTGGTCGGAGGACAGAGGTTCTGAGTGAGGAGCCAGAGGTGCTCCCTTGTCCCTCTCTGCCTGAGAACAGTCGAGGTGGCAGGCCAATGCCCTGTGCCTGGTCCTGGTTTCTCTATAGCTCCAGGATTCCGGCCCAGAGCACCCTGGTTCTCCAGTGCTCCTCCCTGGACCCTCTGCTTCCATGCCAAGCACGCAGGACACTTACCTCTCTGAGTCTCAGGGCTCCCATCTGAAAAATGGGTATAGCCACAGTACTCAACTTAAAAAGTGCAACCCCCAATAAAATGATTTATTTAAAAAAGGGGAGGCTGTAAAAGAGAAGCGTATACCACGGGCTCAAGTAGAAAACATTTGGAAATGAAGATGGCAACCTATGTACAAATATGCTTGATACAAATGATGTATGGAGTGTTATAAGAACGGTAAGAGCCCCCAATAAAATAAAATAAAATAAATAAATAGAGCAACTGAGAAATAAGAAAATAAATAGAACTGAGCTAATCAAGTAAGTAGGTGAGGACGTTGCGAGGACTCAGTGTGTCCCCAAAACCGGTATCAGTGAGCTGCTTCTTATTTCTCTTCTGAAGGAGTGACAATAAATGTTCTCCATCACTTTTGCTTCCCCCCTCAGCAGTTGCCCCCTTTCCTCCAGTCTTCCCATCTCCTAGCCATAAAGGGTCTGGCCTTCTTTGTGCCTCAGTGTTGTTTGTTTGTTTGTTTGTTTGTTTTGGGGGGGGGCATGCACCACTGCCCTCTGGTGGTGGTGGGAGCTACCCGGCCTTGCTCCTGCAGAGCCACTGCTGGATTTGAACCGCCAAGCCTGTGGGCCACAGTCCCATACTCAACCCCTCCACCACCGGGGCTTAGCCCTCCTCAGTGTTGTTTGAAAGCTTGAATCCCGTAAACTTGAATCCATTAGAACTCTACCCACTAAGCCTGCTGCTGTTTGAAAGGGAAAGAAGGGCAACAGGAAAAATCAGTTCAGGGGCTGAGCCCCGGTGGCATAGTGGTTGAGTGCGGGACTGCGGCCCAAGGGTTGGTGGTTCAAATCCAGCAGTGGCTCTCCAGGAGAAAGACTGGGCCTCCCACTCCCACCAGAGGGCAATGATGCTCAAAAAAAAAAAAAAAGAAAGAAAAAGAAAAATCAGTTCAGTCGCTCACCGTGGGCCTCCGTGGGCCTAACCCATGTGAGAACCCACACTAGCTACCCTCCTGCGGTGAATAAGTAAACAGACCCAACAAAGTGAAACAAAAACCATTCTCACCACCCATTTAAACATGGTGCGAAGTTTGGGGAAGAATGTGCCAAGAGTGTGTGTGGCTTTAAATATATATGTAATCTCGAACGGGGCGCTAACAGCAATGAGTGCAAGAAAGAAGACCATGTTCTGAACTTGACTGTGGCGATGACTGTACAACTCTTCTCCATGTGACCGAACAACTGGAGGGTATGTGCGAAGGACATGCTGGCAATACTACTTTAAAAACCCCAGGAGAATCATTGGATGTACCTTGCAGAACAGCTCCAGTAACATCTTTTGGCGAGCTCGCTCATAAGGGTCACAAGGCAGCAGCTTCTTCCCAGGATAAGCATCATCCAAGTACTCACAGGCGATGGCCGATTCATAGATCAGCTGACAATGGCAATTCTCCAGGACTGGGACTTGGCCAAAGGGGTGTTTTGTATAGAACCAGTCAGGCTTGCATCTCAGATTAATGTTGACAACTTGGTATCTTAAAGAGCAAGAGGGAAGGCGAGACAGAATGAAATGAAAGGTGCGTGCCAGGAGAGGCTCATCTGGAAAGTGGATGAGCAATCCCCTGAGGAAGCTTAATTGGGGTCAAACTGAAACTTTCCTAAAGTTTAACTTCTGGATGAAAGAGTCTTCCTTCCCGCAGTGTGATGTGTTCGGTGCCTCCTGCTGCTTGCAGTCAAGAGGCCCCTGTGAGGGATATTCAAATAAGCAAACAAAAACCCTCACTGCCAAGGAGTCCACGCCAACTCACAGAAACCCTGTCCGACAGGGAAGAAGTGCCCCTGGGGATTTCCGAGACGGTAACTCTTCACAGAAGTAGAGACCCCTCTTTGCCTCCTGAGGAGTAGAGGCAGATTTGAACTGATGACCCTCCTGTAAGCAGTGTTGACACAGAAGGCACAGCTTACCTCCTGGGAAATAAGGCTTCAGGAGGTGGACTCTCAAGTCAAGGGCAGACCCATGGTCGCTTCTAGGCACTCTGACCCAGCGCTCCCACCCTGTAACCTTGGCACTACAGATCTGAAACACCCTCAAGTTTGAGAATATGAATCTGAATAGGTCACCGTAGAATGGGGTCTACGTTGGCCACTAGAATTTGGGTCATCCCATCAGACTGTCTGGAGTTGGGTACATCCAGTGAGGTGAACTAAACCAAATCCTTGTGGTTTCCCTAACTGTGAAATTGGAGCAACAATTGCTCCCGTCTCCATTTTGAGGAGCGAATGCATGGAAATGGAAAAGATGTTTGGGATCATGTTGAGGACAGAAGTGGTGGTTTTCTTTCTTTCTTCTTATTTTTATCCGGGGTCAGATCTCTAAGTGGACCACTGGCTCTATCCTATGTTTCCAAATATCAAAGGAAACAAGTGGGCACATGCTTTGCTCAGTCTAGACTTCGGGATATTAGCTCCAACTCTAAAGCAGTACATGTCCACTGCAAGTGATTTGTTCCCCTCTCCCCGCAAGGGACCCTGGATATTGTCTGGAGACTTTTGGGGTTGTTACAGTTGGGGAGGGGGTTCTTCTGGCAGCTGGGGGTGATGCCAAGGATACTGCCAAGCCTTCTGTCCCTTCCCAACAAAGAATGATCCCACCAGGAACATCAACACTGCTGACTGGGAGAACCCTGCCCTGGACACACTACCGCGTCAATCTCTAAACTCACAGTCTATCCGCATGGGCAAGACAAGAGGTCTGAAATCACTTCCTTCCCAAAATTGGTGTCCTTGGGGTCAAGTGGGTTGAAGCAAAATGGAGAAATCTGGAAATGGATGCCATGTGTCCTCAAGACAGGCCTCTTGATAGCTCTCTTCATTTCTATGGCATGACTCTCAATCTTTGGGATCAACATGCAATGTCTGACCTCCGTAAGACATGAATCAAAAGGCTGGAGTAGCACATTCTTAACCCGTGCCCTTTGAGGCCGGTGGCACAATGCAGTCCACATTCCATCAACCTCCTTCCACCGTCCACAGTCAGCCCTGCACCAACTAGTCATGCCAGCTTCCCTCTGCAAGGAAAGGGACCCATGGAGCAGATATTACAGAACAGCAGAAACAACCCTTGGGGGAGGAACGGCATCAGGGCTGCATGACGGTTTATGATTTACCTTCGAAAAGCAGAGATACAACAGTGCTTGCTGAGAGCCAGAAGGGCTGAGGCCCTTGCTGATGAAAACAAAAGACTGCAGCCTTCAGTACTGATTGCAATTCAGTGTCAAAAAAATCAAAATACAAAGAGAGCAGTAGACAACAACAGAATAAACAGAGAGGTATCGAAGCCGTCGAGGATATTATTTTGTCTGGATTCACAATCAACTCTCAGGGAAAAAATCAGTTGGGCAATCAAAAGACAAAGCCCCTGGATGGGGGTGTGGGGAAGGAGGGGAAATATGAGGAGCCAATACCAAGGACTTAAATAGAAAGAAAACGTCTTGAGAATGATGATGGCAACAATTGTACATACGTGCTTTGCACACAATAGATGTATTGATTGTGGGAAGGAAAAAAAAAGAAGTCCTTGCCATCTACTTCAGAAAGATCCATGGAGCGAAGTACAACTCTAAAGCACTTGGGTGCCCAGGAATTGGAATAGACTTGAAAGAAACTGCATTTTTTTTTTCACATCATAGCCACAAATGTGCCACTTGCTGTACTCAGATGCAAGTCCATTCCATTAAAAGCAAATGGGATATCCAAGGTGGAGAAACATACACTTGCTATTAAAGGCTAGAAGACCTGCAAAAAAAAAAAAAAAGACAAAGGCAAAGCTGCTTTGCATTGGGGAAAGCTGCTCCCCAAGACCTCTTTAAAGGGGGAAAGAGCAAAGATGCCATTTGAAGGCCACACCAGACCTATTTCAATTGTATTAGGGGATTGATGTTTGACAGCACTGGGGAAGAACAATAGCGAGAATGCTTCTGAGAAGGCAGGGTGGCATGTGCCTTGACATGTTCTCAGGGGGAACCAGTCTCTAGAAGAGGACATTGTGCTTCATAAAGTGCAGGGTCAGTGAAAAAAGAGGAAGAGCTTTTGCAAGATGGGTGGAAACCACCAGGATGGGGATGTGCCGTGCTGTTGTGTGGTGTGGATTGCCAGGAGTTGGAAGCTTTGTGATAGCACCTAACGTCAATGCCACCACTGTGACCTGCTCCCTGTCAGTCTGTGAAGAAAGGACATGAAGTCCCCAAGAACTTACATGCTAGCAGGAATGGGTGGGCACATAGGAAGACTCATATGAACATGTTGGCTTGAGGTGAGCACACAGAATAAGAGCAGGGTTGACTTGAATGGACATGGAGGTTGCATTCGATGGGGCGGTTGATGGACAGTCTGGAAACACCCAGTGCCATACCTTCCTTTGTGGTATGGGAGAGAACCAGCTCACCAGAATCATCACTGATTTAACTCCGAGTTCTCTGAAACATTTTGTACAAAGACCCAACTCCCTGGAGATGTCTGCATTGCAGGACAGCCCACCAAAGAAAAATCAATCAATCATTTCCCAGAAAGAAGAGGCTGAACACCCCAGATTGTAAAGATCCCAGCCCCCACCCCCCAGGGAGGCTGGAGCTTCTCACTTGATTCCTTTGGCATGCATGACAAGGCGGGTTCGGTGCGCGTACGGGCAGAACCTCATGCTGTAGAGGCGGATGACACCCTCTGGGACCGGCCCTGGGGGTGGGCATCCTGCAAGAGTTGAGGGTGGGGGCTGGTTAGTTAGGTGGGAGGGGAGCATCCCCACTTCTCAGGACCCCAGGAGGGTTGGGCTCTTACAATCAAACACTTCTTTGGTGAACCCTCAGGTTGGCCCCATCTCCCAAGTCCACATCCTAGCCACACTGTCCCTCCCAGCAGGTGGGTCCTTGTCTGGGTGGGGAAAGCTCACCTTTCCTCAGAGCCCTGGTCGCATTGCCAGACATGATCTGTGCTCCACACTGTTCTCCCCTCCAGTTCCAAGGTAACTGTTTGACAGGCTGTTTTCTGGTAGACTGGAGGCAGAAGTTGCCAAGGGTATGAGGTTGGAAAACTTTGCCTGGGGAGACATTGCCCAGAATTGGAAGCTGAAGAGCAGGGGGGGACCTAAATACTATGCTGTGGACACGTGGGTACAAGGTTGGGTGGGCTTTCTTCTCCACATTGGGAAGATATGAAGGGTGGACAGGTAACCCAAACTGTGCTGTTTTGGTTTGCTGCTGAATTTTCAAAACCTGAACCAAATCTTTCCCATCAAGATGATTTCAGCGGATGGAGACCCACTGAGTGATCGGGTAGAACTGCTGCAGAGGGTTTGCTCTGCTGTAACCTTCGCTCACGTAGGTTGCCAGCCCTTTCTTCCACAGCTCCTCACGGTGAGTTCCAACAGCCAACTTTCACATTAGCTGAAGGCTGAGCACATGTGGTTTCAGCACCTAGGTACCTGGTGGAGGAAAATGGAGCGGGGCAAGCAACTTTTCTCCCAGGCTACAGTCACGTGACTATATCATGAACGAGCCCGAGTTTTTCATTTTCTTTTAGCAAGCACAGACTTTCTCGGTCCCTGTGGGGTTCAGAGACTGGCGCACCCAGGTGTGTCACCTTTCTCCCTCCTACGGCATGACTGCTGACCTTGCTGACATGCTAACCTTGTCATCGGCAGCCTAAGCCCTTCCTTGTGATGGCAGTGATGGCCACAGTGGACGATGCAGGGGTTGAGGGAGCACTAGAACAGTCCAGGGAGGGATGCCAAAGCAGATGCCTACACTTTATGCTACATCATGGGCAATAGTACAATGGTTGTTCATTGCTAGTGAGGCGCTGAGTAATTTTTTTTTCTCCTAAAAGGGGGCACTAGGACAAATAAGTCTGGGAACCCAGAAAGCAGATAACCAAACCCAAACCAGCTGTCACTGAGTCAATCCTGCCTCGTAGAGACCCTACCGGACAGAGGGACGCTGCAGAAAGTCTTGTTTTTCTCCCACAGAGGGGAAGTCAGTTCAAACTGCACACTTTTCAGTGGGTAGCCCAATGCGTCACTCACTGCATCACCAGGGAAGAAAAAACGATTGGTGTTGCTTTCTCACCCCGCTGAAAGGAATGCTTCTTTAAACACTGCACCCCGCTGCCCACTCCTCTCAACCTTGAATGGGCCCCCTTGTCAGATTCCACACACGCTCTGGAGAGAGCGGGCCACAACTGAAAACAACATCTCTGAAAGCAAAGGTAAAGGTGCCACACCTCCACCCCCAACAGCATAGATGGTTAGCAAGACTCTGTTCAGTGAGGACACAGTCAACAGACTAGCACAACAGGGGTCCTTCCCATCAACGTGAGATCGAGGAAGTGGCTGGCCTTCATTCTGACCCTGTTAAACTGACATCCTCAACCTTACCAGGTGCACAGATGGCTCCTTTAGCTGGACAGGCTTGGACTGAATCACTAGTAAAAGTACTTTATGGGAATGATGGGGAAAGAGAAAGAGTAACTACTTTGTGTCTCACCATGACTAAATGGTTGCTGAGTTACTTTGAGTCCTACAGCGGCTGAGTTGGGCAGTTCAGTTAGCGTTTTTTCTTATTTATTAAACTAGAAAAGTCTCAGAGGGGGGGAAATGAGTTGGCCAAGGTGAGCAGCTAGTAGGGTTGAAGAAATCTTAATGTCTAAAGCCTGCCTCTTTGTCTTTACCTCTAAAGCAGACATCAGTGTGGAAAGGAAAGGCTGAAAGTCCAAAACAGGTGGAGCATGCAATGGCTGCATAACAAATGTTGTTAGGGCTTTCTTTTCTCCCATTGAATCAATTCTAACCCATAGTGACTCTGTGCACAACAGGGTCTTCTTTATTCAGTGTTGAACTTTCACATGCATTTGAGACATTTGAAAATACTAAAGCTTAGCTGAGCCCCAGTGGTGCAGTGGTTGTGTGCGGGACTGTGCCTCACAGGGTGGACGGTTCAAATCCAGCAGCAGCTCTCCAGGAGCAAGGCTGGGCCTCCTACTCCCACCAGAGCAGTGATGCGAGAAAAAAAAATGAAAATTTTTTACCAGGCTTGGTAAGGTGCACCTTAGTCCTCAAAGTAGCATCCTTGCTTTTCAGTATTCTAAAGCGGTCTTGTGAAGATTTACGTAATGCAATGCATCTCTTGACTACTGCTTCCCTGAGTACTGATTGTAGAGCCAAGAAAGACAAAACCCAATTTCTCAATTTCTCATGATGCTATCCATTGGTCCAACTGTGAGGATTTGGGTCTCCTTTACATTGAGTTGTAAGCCATACTGAAAGCTGCAATCCTTGATTTCATCAGCAAGTGCCTCAGGCCCTCCTCACTTTCAGCAAGCAAGGTTGTATCATCTGCATATCATATGCAAGTCATTAATAATTTGGAAGGCAGCTACTTGGTCAATTGATTGAAAGACATCCAAACAAAGGGGACCATATGAATGTCAATACGATTTTCTCCAACCTTGATGCTGCATTCTCTTCATATACTCCAGCCCCTCTGACCATTTGCTGCTCATAGACAAAATATCTATGGTGACAATATCCAACCTCGTTGCATATCTTTCCTCATTTTAAACTCTGCAGCACTCCCTTGTTCGGTTCCTAACTGCCTCTTTATCCCATGTACAAGCTCTGCAGGATCACCATGAAGTGTTCTGCAGCTCCTGTCCGTCTAAAGGCTATCCACAGTTTGCCATGATCCACACAGTGTAATGCTTTGGCATAGTCAAGCAAAATACAAGCAAGCATCTTCCTGATGATAGTCTCTGTCTTCAGCCAAGATCCACCTGACATCAGTAATGATATCATTCAGTGCCCATCCTCTTCTGGATCCAGATTAAATTTCAGGCGCTTCCCAATTAATGGACGGCTGCCACCGTTTTTAAATGGCTGTCAACCAAAATTTACTTGCATGTGATATTAATGATATTGTTCAATAATTGCCACTTTGCTTTCTCAGGAAAGAGTACAAAGATGTATCGCATCTATTTGGTTGACCAGGAAGCTGACGGGCATATTTGTATAGACTAATAAGCACCTCCAGCTGTGTCAATTTTGGAGAAACATTTGACTTATTATCCCAGCAATTCCTGGTGCCTTGGAATTGTTATCATTTGTTCCTGATCATATGCCACCTCTTAAAATGACTGAATATTGACTACTGCTTTTTGATACAGTGGCTCTGCATATTCCATTTTGTTTGGAGCCTACCACCCTTGCTAACACAGTGGTTATGCATTGGGGTGGGATCCACAAGATTGGCAGTTTGAAACTAGCAACTGCTTTAGAGGAGAATAATGGGGCTTGGGTCACGATAAGTCAGCATCAAAGTGAAAGCTATTACCTACTATGTTGCTTATAACAACAACAAAAGTGCATTTAACTTTCTATAGGAGGTGAAAGCCCAGTTTTCCTCCAACAGAGCAATTGCTGACTTGGAACTGCTGACCTTGCAGTTAAGCAACATAACTTGAGCTGCCAGACCTCCCACATTTTTCCCTGTATCAACTTGAGGCTTAAACTTTTTCTTCAGTTCTTTCAGCTTGAGATATGTTAGGTGTGTGTTCTCGTTTGCTTTTCTAACTCCGGGTCTTTGCATATTTCATTATGATGCTTTCATTTGTCTTCTTGGGCTTTCCTTAGAAACTTCCTGTTCAGCTCTTTTATAATTTCTTTTGTTAGAGTCAAGAATTGGTAGAGTCCATTCTGCCATCAACAGGTTTGTTTTTTCTTTCTTGCCTGCCTTTTTAATGGCCTTTTGATTTCTTTCACACATTAGGGTCTTTATCTCGCTCCACACTCCTCTGGTCTTTGGTCATTCATATTCAATGTATCAAATCTCTTCTTGAAATGGCCTCTCGATAACATAGGACATAGTGAAGGTCATATTTTGGCCCTTGTGGACTTGCTTTGGTTATTTTGCTTCAATCTGAATTTGCGTATAAACAATTGATGGTCTGATCCAGTTAGCTCCTGGCCTTGGTTATTTCACACTCACATAATGAGATTGCATTTCACTATGTCTTTCCACAGATGTAATCGATTTGATTCCTGTGTATTCAATCTGGTAAAGTCCATGTATAAAAAAGTCCCCACTCATGTTCCTGAAAAGGGTATGGGCAATAAAGAATTCATTGACCTTGCAAAATTTTACATTGCCGTCTCGGACTTTCCATCACCAAGGCCTTATTTTCCAACTATCCATCCTTCTTGATTTCAACTGGCACATCCAAGTCACTAGTAATTCTCAAGGTATCTTGATTGTAAACTTGGACAATTTCAGACTGAATAACTTGTTAGATTTCTTCAATTTCTTCATCATTGGCTTTAGTATTTGGTGCATAAATTTGAATGATTGTCATATTAACCGGTCTTCCTTATTGCTGGTTGGTGCCACCAAGTCAGTCTGATGTGCAGTGACCCTACAAGGCACAACTGGACACACGCAACACTGCTGGTCCCTCGCCAGCCTCACAAGTGTGCCTACGCTGGAGGTCGTTGTTGCTGTGTCAAGCCATGTCCTTGAGGGCCTTCCTCTTTTTCATGACCCCTCGACTTGACATACCCTGCAGAAGAATACGTTTATCTCAAGCTGAAAGAACTGAAGAAAAAATTCAAGCCTCAAGTGGATTTTCAAGCCTTGGGAACTTGTCCAAACTATGTCAGGTGAAGTCTCACCATGCTTACCTCCAAGGAACACTCTGGCTGTACTTTCTCCAGTACAGATTTGTCTGTCCTGTTAGCACTTTCAATATCCTTCACTGGCTCTACAATTGAAATGCACTGAGTCTTCTATATTCAATGTTCTCCTATATTCAATGTTCAACTTTCACACACATATGTAGCCTATGAAAATCTCATGACTCGGGTCACATGCATTCAGTCCTCAAAGTAGCATTTTTGCTTTTAAATACTCTGAAGAGGTCTTGTGCAGCAGATTTACCCAATACAACTAGCCAGTCTGAAAAAGCTATATATTTTGGATTCCTACCTTTTAGGAAAGCAAAATTACCTATGTGCTTGCCATAGATTGGGGTCACAGTGAGAAGGGGAGAGATGACTAGGTGAAACACAGGGGATTTGGGTGGCAACGAACCTAATCTCTACAATAATGTAAGAGTGGATACATGACATTATTTGTCAAAATCCCTAAAACTGTACAATATAGTGAACCAGAGTGTCAACATTAGGCATGAATTTTATCAACATGAGTTTAATCAATTGTAATAAGTATATCACAGTATCGTAAGATGTCAAGAATTATAGAAAATATGAGCAAAGGGAGAGAAAATATTTGAGAACTCTCTACTTTCTGCCTAATTTTTCTGTAAAGCAGTCTTAGAAAAGATCATCTTTTGTTTAAGTCTACAGCATATACCTTCCAAAACAGTATAAGTGGGACATCAATTTCTGAAATGTGAATCTGTTTGGAGAAGTTCGGGGTGGGAAGTCAGAGGGTGTGGAACACACATCCTCATCCATCCATGAAGGCCTTGGAACCAGATGATTTGGACACTTTGATAACTTCTCAAGACCTTCCCCTCCCTGACTGGTCAAATGAGAATGCTTGTAGTACCTATGAGGTGGGTGTGTTGTTTGTTTGGAACAAAATTGTATGGACATCATGCAGGTAAGAGCGCTGTAAACTTTGAAATTCATGGTAAGCAATGGAGAAATCAGGCACTTTTTTTTTTCAGAAAATGGTATATTCGAATTTTGAATTCATAAAGAGGAAATTCAGGCCAATTCAGTTTTGGCAGGCAGAGAAGGAAACTGAATTCACACCACTTATTGTACCAGTTTAATGCCACCTGAATGGTTGAATACTGCAGGCTGTATTTCAGTGATGTGGCTTTTACTCATATCACGAAATAATATATTTTCCCTGGAAAGATGATCTTTCTACATAGCCCTACTTCCCTTTGAAGACCCACTAAGTACCTCTCTAAAATCCTCTTTGCACACTCTCCTTTTATGCTGCAATTTCATGTTTACAATTCAATTCTACTTATTCACTCAACCAAGAAACAAATGGGAACACAGTCACCACAAATGTAATTGAATCTGTTTTGAAAACGTGAAGCTCTTTGGTCATGTGTGATTAATTACTTAAGCTTTCTAGGAAAAGAATGTCAACATAGAAATATTCCTTTCCTTCATTTCCATGAGTCTGTTATTGAAGGAGGAAAGGAAGTAGGATTTGAATTAGGAGATATATATCTATGTGTGTATATATAACACATAGATATATATCTTTTTTTTTGGTGGTATCACTGCCCTGGTGGGAGTAGGAAGTCCAGCCTTGCTCCTGGAGAGCTGCTGCTGGATTTGAACCATCAGTCCTGTGGGTCGCAGTCCCGCATACAACCACTATGCCACCAGGGCTCAGCCCTAGGAGATATAAATTATATAATATATATTACCCATTCCCTGGTAGAAACATACTTTATATGAAAGATTCTGTGATCAAGTGTTCCACAATTTTCATCAAGTACATGCTAAAAA
The DNA here is from genome assembly GCA_004026705.1 of Nesogale talazaci. NCBI lineage: Eukaryota > Metazoa > Chordata > Mammalia > Afrosoricida > Tenrecidae > Nesogale > Nesogale talazaci. The sequence continues at coordinate 13,623 of PVJH01031288.1, forward strand.
AACCTTGCATTTTTAACGTTTTAGATTTACGTAAACGTTGCAAAAAACAGTTCCCATATACCTGTACTTGGTTTCCCCATACCATTTGTATAGTTGTTAAAATCAATAACCAATATTGGTCCAATATCATCAATTACAATTCTTCCTTACAATTAGCTTCTCCTAATGCCCTTTTTCTGTTCCAAGACCTTATATTTAGTCATCAAGTCTCCTGGGACCTCTGGACTGCATCAATTTCTACTGCTTTCCTTAGTTTTGATAACCTTGACAGTTAGTGCGAATACTAGCGCAGATTTGAAAGAACACTCCTTAACTGAATTTTGATGTTTTCTTCATGGCTTGGGGTGAGGGAGACCACAAAAGTGCCATTTTTCTCACATCAAATCTAGGGTACATACAGTTAGCACAACCTATCGCTGATGACTTTAACCTTGACTCCCAGTCAGAGACAGTATGTTCCCTATAAAGTCATCCTGCTCCACTCCCCACTTCCAGAGCGCACTCTTCGTAAAGAAAACTCCCCGTGCAAAACCCACATTCTAAGTAACGTGGATGTCTGTCCCATTTCCTCCAAGGCAGGGCAAGCACGTTTACGAAGTGTTAGTTGTTTTTAAAATTCTTCTGCCTAGGCGACTTTCTCTCCTCTCCTTTCTCATTTACTTATTCATTGATTTATTTCGGTATGACTTTCAGGGTTATTTCTTTTATATTCTGGGTTATCATCCAATACTTCTATTATTCTTGTTACTCGAATCGTTCCAACTTTGAACCATTTTAACCCCCTCACCCCCCCACCCCCAACATTTCTTTAGCCTTTTTTTTTTTTTTTTTTTTTTTTTTTTTTTTTTTTTTTTTTTTTTCAATATGCTTCTACCTTGTACGGGGTTACAGTCTTTTATGAAACGTTCCTGAAGGTAGGTGGGCGGATTTCCTTTTACTGTCCTAGGTAAAAAAAGAAAAAGTTTCAAAATACTACTCCGGGCCCCGACATTCAGTAAAGCCCAACGTCCGAATTAACCTCAATCTCCTCGTCCCTTAAGCACAGTGACACAGAAGAGGGGAGCCCCCAGGTGGAACCGAAAGGACTGAGGCCAGTAGCGCCCGCGAGCGGCGCGGCGGACAGGAGGGCCCGCCCCTTCCAATGCGATCTCCCCCAATTGGTCGCGGGGCCCGCAGCGCCAGCCAATCGCAAAAGTTCTTGGAAGCGCCCGGGCCGAGCTGAGCCAATGGGTGATCGCGTTATAAAAAACCCGGTCATCGGAAGGGAGCGGTCAGTTACCTTTGGTTTTTCAGCCCCCAGCATCCCAGATCCTTCGAGGTTGGTCTGGCATAAGGGTTCCGGGCATCGCCCGGGCATTGTAGGGTGGTCAGGTTGTCGGCGGCAGAGGTCAGCCTTCTGTAAGTCCGGGTGGTGTTGTTGGTCGGAGGTGGCGGGCGTCAGAAGGCCGATTGTGACGTCCGCCAGTTCAGAGCTGCCCCTGAGGATGGGGCCCACCGGCTCCTCGTTCATCTCAAATGCAGATTTCTCAGCCCACCCCTGACCTCTATCAGAAACCCAGCGTTGCCCCCCGGAGTAGCTTGTGTACGCACTTCAATCTGCAGCTAACCAGACGTTTTACTCCCCGGCACACGCGTGGCAGAAATAAGGACAGAAAACCTTAAGAGAGGGACTGGTGGACCGCCGCCTTAATTCTGGGTGTCTTCCTGATCTTCCTATAAGCTTGACGTAACCACGGTCTTTGGTTGCATCTTCCATGGGATGCAAGGATGTTCTCCCACCTTTTCAAGATGACATGATGGTAACAACGAAAATAGTTCAGAAGCCCAATGGAAGGTGCGGCAAATGGTATTGTTAGGTAGCAGGATAGGGGGTTGTCCCTCTCCATGCCTGAAGGCCCCCTACATGAGGTTGGAAGAAAATCAGGCGAGTCCTTAGCCAGCCATAAAGACCACTAAGCTTGTGCCAATTAAAGCCCTAGCCAGGTGGGCAGGACACCTGAGTGGTTCAAACTAGGCCGAGGTGGGCTTAATTCAGCCAATGGAGGTCAACCAATACCTTAGGCCATTCCTCCCAGCCAGAGGCCTCATATACTTTGACCTTGAGGCCTTATGCCCAACTCCCCTTTCTTCCATCTTTAGGTCCTGTGCCCACTCTGCCAGCTACATCCCGGTCTCCCTGGCATCAGGCTACGACGTGTGGGTATGCAGTCCCATGAGTTGCCCGTGTTCACTGACTAAAACCTGAAACTTCCGTTCTTTGTAAAACCCACTTGGGTCACAAATCAGGTTTCAGCGTGAATTCTTTCTCGTGTGAAGCCAGGGACTGAGGTATTTCCCACCCGAGAAATTAACAGGTTTGAGGGGGGGCATGACCGCGAGCAGTTGCTGCCAAGTTGATTGCTTGGTAGCAACTCAGTAGGACCAAGAAAACAGCCCCAAAGGGTTCCCAGAGCTATAATCTTCTCACTCCAGCCATCCACACTGATGTTTTTGTGGGTTCTGTTTTTTTTGGGGGGGGGGCATCACTGCCCTCTGGTGATGGGAGTAGGAGGCCCAGCCTTTGCTCCTGTGGAGCTGGAATTGAACCTCCATCCCAGTGGGCCGCAGTACTGCGCACAAGCACCATGCCACCGGGGCTCAGCCCTACACTGATGTTTTTAATTGTGTTGCCGAAGCATCTGCAGTCCCTGGGTGGCTCATGTTTAAGGAAAGTTTGGTGGCTTAAACCCACCCAGAGGCACCTTGGAAGAAAGGCCTGGCAACCTGCCTCGTACAGGTCCCAGCCCTGAAAACCCTATGAAGGGCAGCTCTACTCGGCAATCCCATCTAGACACCATACATTGAAATAAGCTCAGTGACAAATGATTTGGTGTTGGATGGGACATCTGCTTTGTGCACGGCCTGGGGGTTAAGAAGAAGGGTTTGAAGGGTTAGAGAGACTAGGAGGACACCCAGTTACCTAGCTTTGAGGTCACTCTCAGTGGCGACAACAGGAACAGGAGGCATGATGTTCAGTCACAGATAGAAAGAATGAGGATTTGAAAGACCTTCGACCTAGAAACTCAAAGTGAAGGTATCTGCAGGCATCTTTTGAAGGGTATCCAAATGGAAGTGTCTGAAGGGCTGTTAGAAATCTAGAGTAAAGCCCAGCTCTTATCTAAGAGCGCCTCTAGAGGTTTCCCGCAAAGAGCACGATAGCAAAACCCTAATGGTCATTGAACACCCAGAGATAGGAAATGTAGCGCAGGAGGCTTTAATGAGACTCCCTAGTGAGGCCATGTCAAATCAGAGGAGGTGACCCACGAAGACGTGAGATCCCTGATAAAGTAGAAGCTTGTGAGTCTTCATATCTGGTGAAGCAAAAGCTCAGACATCTGCCACCTCCTCAAAGCCCATAATCACAGGCTTCTGGGCTGTTCTGCAAGTAGAGAGGCAAGAACCCCCGGAAGGCATTTGTATCCAAGCCTAGGGCTGATGCTATGGGGTCCTTCTTCATGGCTGCCATCCAGAGCTTAAGTTTGGGACTGTTGTCGACACACCTGAGGGAGGAGAATAAGAATGAAAAGCCTGAGCCAGGTTAAGTAGGAAGGCATAGGAAGACTTGCATTAGCAGTGCAGTTTCATTTTGTTTTCCTGGAACTTTTACAAACCTTTCTTTAAAATGCATGGAACCAAAGACTTAGATCTAAAAGAGTTTTTAAGACTTTTTTTTTTTTTAAGCAGAAGCTCTGGGAAAAAGATAAGACTTCCTGTTCCTATAAAGATTGACAGTCTTGGAAACCCAGCAGCATCTTTTTTTTTTTTTTTATTGGGGCGGCATCACCGCTCTCCGGTGGTCGTGGGAGTGACCCAGCGCTGCTCCTGAGAGCCGCCGCTGGATTTGAACTGCCAAGCCCACGGGCCGCAGCCCACACTCAACCATTTACGCCACTGGGGCTCAGCCCCCCAATGGCATCTTTTGAAAGGGATCCAAATGTGGTCAAGTGAGGGACTGGATGAGAATGAAATGCAGCTAATTCCTCTATGCTCATAATTACGGGTCTGGAGAGCTGACTCTGATGGGGGAAGACCCTCACGGCTATGAGAAATAAATAAATCTTGATACACATTTTCTTTTTTTGGGGGGGGGGGGCATCACTGCCCTCTGGTGGGAGTAGGTGGCCTAGCCTTGCTCCTGGAGAGCTGCTGCTGGATTTGAACCACCAGTCCAGTGGGCTGCAGTCCCGCACACAACCACTACGCCACCAGGGCTCAGCCTCCAATACATTTTCATGACTAAACAGCTATCCAGTAACACCCCCTCCCTCCATAAAGGAGCTACCGTATAACATGAACCATTCATACATCTGGCTACTCCCTGTGCCCGTCTGTAGATAAGAGCAACCAGGTTCTATAGCCAAACCACTGTACATGTAGCTACCTCTGGGGAAGGCTTAGAAGAGTGTGAGGTCAACTAGCGCTAGGACAAAACAACAGCTCACGTCGTAGCTGGTTTATTGTGCTACCAACTTATGATAGTCGTGATAGATTATGTTATGTGTTAGCTGTATGACACGCATGCCTCATGAAAGATGTGTAAGCTCCATTATATATACCTATTGGAAAATATTCTCTCTCTCTCTCTCTCTCTGTCCTGATGGGACCAGGAGCTCCTGTGCCCAGCTGTCTGCCTGTCTGTAATACTTTCCACAAGCACTAGGTCGCTCCTGAGGACCAGCTCTAACATCAGGGACCCCCCACACCCCAACATCCAAATGGAAGAGTCTTATGGGCTGTGAGCAATCTCATGTCCCATAGAACCACTCTGAGTTAAAGCCAACTAGATGGCAGTCCGTTTCTCACACTCATTGCCACCCCGTCGATTTTGATTTCAGCCACCCTGTAGGACAGGGTCGAAATACTCCTGTGAGTTTCCAAGACTAATTCTCTATGGGGTAAAGCTTAGAGGTCAATGGGAGGTAACACTAACCATACAACCTTGCATCCCCTTATAAAAGTTCACATGCTGAGGGAATTTTACTAGAATAAATGACTTAAAACCTTTTACCACGTCACAGATCATGCTCCCCAGCCATTACCGCCACTGCCACCACCACCACTACCACTGTGGCCCACCCCTGCTCCTGCATGGGGGAACTATGGTTAAGTGTGAGCATAGGAGTCCCCTGGAAATCCAAGATTCTCCTCTTGCCTGAATGTCCTCACCAGTTTTATTACCTACTTTCAATTCAGTTTGGGTGTTTTGTTTGTCTTTGTTTGTTTTTTTGGTGGGCTTCACTGCCCTGGTGGGAGTAGGAAGCCCAGCCTTGCTCCTGGAGGGCTGCTGCTGGATTTGAACCGTCAACCCTGGGGGTACAGTCCCGCACACAACCACTACGGGGCTCAGCCAGAATCATGGGTGTTTGTTTTGGTTTTTTTTAATGAAAAAAAAAAAAAAAAAAAAGGTCAGTATATAATAATAGTCCACTGTCATTGTATTCAGATTCTTACTCAGTTAACTCCAGTGCTTCCAGACGTTCAAACCAGGGCCAGATGAGGTAATCAATCATAGAAAGAGAGTTGCCACCAAAGAATGTTGTCTTCTTATTCACCAAAACCTGAACATTAGAGTCATTTATAAGAGTTAAGAGTTATTTCTGCATCACAAACGGGGAAGGCACATTTCGCAGTGCAGGCTGAATGTAGGGGGAGCTTTGCTCTTGCCAGCTCTAAATGGTGGTGTGTTGTCAATTTGATCCGTTCAAGCTTTAGAGTCTGTTAGTTTGGGATGAAGCAAAATAAACCGAAAAACAGAGTCAAATAAAACAAGCCACAGAGTAGCCTAACAAAGGACTGGTATTCAGAATAAAGATCTGGAAATCCATAGGAATAAAGGCAAACATCCCATTAGGAAAATAGGCAAGACTGGACTTTTACCAAATGGTCACGAGTCACATGAAGGGGTGCTCACCTGCATGAGTCAGGGACATGCACACCAGAGCCAAAAATGCAAGAGCTCGACCCACCCGCCAGAACGAGGAAAACGAACAAGACAAACTTGGCAAGGCCATAGACCCACTGCTGACTGGAGCATAAATCTGTACGACTTAGGAAGTTTAAGGAAAGATTAAGCTGCCTACTCCCATAAAGCCTCTGCGGTTTTCCAAGACTACTTTCCTATAGACACCTTGGCCTTTCTCCTGCCAGGGGCTAGTGGTTCCAAAGTGCTGACCTTGCAGTTAGCAGCGCACTGTGTAGCCACTATGCCCCGAGATGAACAAACTACACCCACAGAGAACCCTTGCTGAACTAACGCGGAGTATAAGAAACCAGACCTACAAAGCATGTGTACTGTAAGATTCCATTTGTACAAAGCACGCTAACAGCTAAAAACAAATGTTCTGTTTCACCATATGGGTGCCGGCCCCATGGCTGTGTTTTCATTGAAAATTATTTGGGCAATGAAGAAATAACCATATAAGCTTCAAAAAAAAAAATACTTAGGAGGAATGAAAATACTGCTTTTATCAGTCACATTATGTTTTGATTTTGAATATCTGGGCCGTGAATGGAAACAAGCCTAGAAAATTAAAAACGGGTTACACACTGTAGAAACGTGGGTGAAAATTCCCCTTTTCCTTGTCATTGTGGTGTTGACACAATAAAATATGTGGAAAGCCAACAAGAGAATATATTTGTGTTTGGTTTACTTCCTGTGCAACCAGTTGCTTCCAGTGGTTCCCAGTTAAACCGTCTGTGGGATTTTTCCTAGTTGTCATAAAGGGACATGGGAAATGCGTGTATGAAAAGAGTAGGCGGAAGAGGAAAGAAGAGGAAGGTCGAGAGAGTCTATCAGTTGCTCTGACCCAAACTAGGAGAGAACATGGTTACCTCTTCTAGCTTGCTGAACTCCTCACACAGTTCTTCTTTTAGGCCGGAGCGGTCTTCCTTATCTCGCCTTCTAACAAAGCTTCCGAACAAAGGCGGTATCTAAAAGAGAATCATTTCCTAGGTTATAAGGCACACCTCTCATCACCAAACAATGTGTTCAATAGCTCAGAGTCCTTGCAGTCAAGGTGTTCTAGAAACATCCTGGGGAGCAGAGTTCCTGTGTTCACAGAGGTCAACTTCTGATAAGCTGACCCCAGTGTGTGACCACTGCATACGTGCACAACAGATCCGGGTCCCGCAAGGTTTTCAAGGCTGTCACTGTGTTAGTCCGAGTAGACTAGAGGAATAAATTCATAGACACGCGGATATAAGGGAAAGGTTTATATACAAGAGGAAAGGAACATTGAGAAAGCATCCCATCCCAGTCTAGACCAAATTCATAAGTCCAATATTAGCCCATATGTTTGATACCAGTCTATAAAGTTTCCTTCTGACTCATGAAGCAAGTGCAGTCGAAGCATTGCGGCACTGGCAGGGGTCTCCCCATGGCTCCTCACTTCTGGGGCTCAGGGTCCATCAACAGCATCCAGTGGTGGTAGAAGCAACTCAGGGCTGGCAGGGGTCTCCACGTGGCTTCTCCAGCTTCAGAGGTCTGGCTCCATCAGGCCAAGGCCATGTGGCTTCTCCTCCAGCTCCTCGGACATAGCCATCTTGTCATGTCAGTAGTTTGTCGTCTCAGAGACTGACTCCCAGAGACTAAGAGTCAAGCCTCTCTTCTCCAATTGAGAAATACCACGAGACTTCCCAGAATTCTCAGAAGAAAGCCTTGCCCACACAGAGACCTCACCGGCTACTCATTGACTTTCTCCAGATTAACAGGCTAGACTCCACTTCTACTACCCAGTCATGAAATTGACATCACAAATACATGACTGCCACAATTACTTTGTGGAAGTAAATGACTAGGCCTATCTGCTGACTAGTCCAGAGCCTCTGGGTGGGTTTGAACTGCGCACCTTTGGACCAATAGTCTGAGCACATTTGTACCTGCCAGTAACCCCTAAAGCCAAAAGTACTGCTGCCATTTCCTCTCTGGAATTTAGATGTGCAACCAGCACTACTCTTGAACGCTGGCAGCTCTGCAGTCACTGTGGCCAACAGAATCAGTGCCCCACACCAAGTCTATTTCCTTCGCTCGTTCATTTCCGGTCTGACTCATGTATGCGTGACAGGAAGAGTCTCTCCAGTGTGTGTTCCAATGCTTTGGCCTTTATCTGATTGCAAGAAGCAGATGTCTTCCCTCAGATCAAAATACAGAAGAATCTCATGCAATCCCATCAATGGCAGTACAGCTTGGCCTCCTTGGACCTGGAGGTCTTCGGCCAGCCCTTCCGCCCAAACTTCTGTCTGGCCCGGGCCCGGTCTTTCAGCTTTACTTCTGCTGAAAGATCTCCATGCGGTTTCCCTCGTATCAGTTCCCCTTGCAACGCTCTTAATTTTGGCTTCCCTAAAATCTTTGCGTGTGACTTTGCTAGTGACCCATAAGCTCAGAGCTCCCAAGCTCAGTGTCATAGTCGATGGCTCTCAGTTTCAGGGTCCCAGGAGAGGAGGTACTGGGTCTAGGGCTGGAGGAGGAGTCCATTTCTGGTCTGATCAGCTGTAGCTAGGAGGATGGGGTCATGTGACACACAGGCTAATTCTAATGTGCACGGGAAGGGACATAATGGCAGACGACCTCCAGCTTTACTTTCTAGTTCATTCTCTCTTGAGCCAGTACAAGGAGTCTCCTTTTTTTTTTTTTTTTTTTTTTTTCCCTTTGAAAAAAATCTCCAAAATCTACCTAGGAAATGTCCAATTCCCCTTCCATGGTATCCGGCAGCCACCAGCACCCTTCTGTCATGCTCCTCCTGCTGAGAAAGCTCTCACTGCCTTTCTCACCGGCTTCCCTTGACAGTGGTTCCTAAATCCGTGCACTCTCCCTGGACGTTCCTGTCCTCCAGCTACTTCTGTTACCATTCCCCCAGAAACAAGATACTCCTCTGGAGGAGGCTGGCATACAATCACAGAGAGAATCCAGCTGAAGGGAGATCACCCAGCAGTGTCCTTCTGGGTATCCAATCACACATCTCCTGCTTGTTTCGCCATGAGTGCTGACGGTGGCTGTGAGCCCATCCACAACACCAGCACCAATGAGAATGCACTTGGGGGAGGGAGGGGATACCTTTCATTCCTTCTGTCAGCTGAAGGCGACCGCCAGTACCTACCAAACGCTCTGTTCGTGTCTATGACAGCAAGAGCTCGTGCTGAGGAGCTACCACAGGTGTGTGTGTGTGTGTGTGTGTGTGTGTGAGCGGAAAATTTTTCACCTTATGAGGTGGGGCCAAGGGTGCTGATTCTACCTCAGCTCTAACCATAGAACTGAGGGATGGAGAAGTAAAATTTTAGTTAACCTGAGGTGAGTCCCCACCAAGGAGGAACTGTCAGGGATGGCCACAAACCTAAGCAGTGAGCCAGCAGTGATCAAAACACAGCCTTCCCCTCAAGGCACTCCAGCCCTCATGCAATACAGGGAGGAAGTGAGGCCAGCGAGATCAGGGGTCCTCAAACTTTTTAAACAGGGGGCAGTTCACTGTCCCTCAAACCATTAGAGGGACATACAGACAATAGTTAAAAAAAAAAAAAAAAAAGAACAAATTCATTGCAGGTCTGGGATGAGTGGCTGCTAAGCAGGACAGCAGCGTGGCAAAAACACCCGGCGGGCTGGATAAATGTCCTCAATGGGCCGCATGTGGCCCGCGGGCCATGGTTTGAGGACCCCTGAGCGAGACACTTGAGTCAAGGCCCTCCAGAGGGAAAAGCCAGCACATCGCAGGAACATAGCACCAGGGCACTAGGCCAGCCAGGACAAGCATTCTGGAAAGCCACATGAAAGATAACACAGAGATACGAGGCGGAGAGAGAAGGGAGAAGAACATGGCGAGATGAACAAAAAGTTGGTGAATGTGGTAAATGGCCGGACATACAGATCAAGAGAAGAGAGAAGGGCAATCTGGGGAATGAGCACAGAGGAACTGGGTCATGGAGGGTTTCCAGACATGTCAGAGCTGACGGGAGTCATCTTCCAGTCTTTTCTCCTTCTTCCCAGTAGTGACCCATGAACAACAGCACAGATTCAGCTAAACATGGATTTCTCCGATAGGAGTGGAGGTGACGTAAGTACACACCTTAGCAAATAACTCAAAGGCCATCTTTTGGCGAGCTTTCTCGTAGGGGTCATCTGGCAACAGCTTCTTCCCTGGGTAGGCTTCATCCAGGTACTCACAAGTGATAGCAGATTCATAGATGAGTTGACCCTGACTGTTTTCCAGAACTGGCACCAGGCCAGAAGGATTCTTGGAGAAGAACCACTCCGGTT
>PVJH01031289.1:0-16498 GCA_004026705.1 Nesogale talazaci
GCCAAAGCCTCCAGTGAATTGCTGTGACCATAGTCCAGAGATGTGAATATTCTTGCTAGGATGCAGATTGCATTGGAAAGTGGACTATTACAGGTGGAGTTAGATTAAATCTAACATCTTATCATTTGATCTCCCTTTTGATTCATTTAAAATTTGTTCTAGCTTTAAAGATTTCCTGTATTTTCTCCATTTTACCTTGTTGCTGTTTTCAACATGCTTTTCTATATACTAAATTCAGAATAGGTAAAGCTATAGACACAGCAACTGGATTAATGGTTTCTTGGGGGGCATGGCAGAGGAGGCTGGGGGAACGTGGGGCGCTAATAACGATGACTACAAGAAAGAAGAAAATGCTCTAAAATTGATTGTGGTAATGATTGCACAACTCTTTTTAACATTGAAAAACTATTGAATAGTATGATATGTGAATTATATGGCAATGACACTGTTTCTTAAAAAAAGATAGGATGGGGAGAATAAAAAGGGGAGCTATAACAAGGAAAAGAAAGAAAATGCATGGAAACTGATGATGGCAACAATTATATATTTATGCTTGATCTAGTTGAATAATGTCATACTATCTGTAAGAGCTCCCAATACAATGATTAATTAAAATAAATAAAAGTATGTTCATATTTGGAAGGAAAAAGAGATTCACAGTCTTGGGAGTCCTCTAAAGTATTCATAATCTGTCCCAGAGGAGCCCTGGTGACATAGTGGGCCACCTCCATGACATCCAGCAGCAACGACTATAGAGAGTGTTGGAATCTGTGCAGAGATGGTCTGCCTTCGCCCTTCTCATGTTGCAGGTGAGCACACCCTCATGGAGGTGTGCGACTTAGCTTTCCATGCCTGTATCTCCTCTCATGTTGGATGACACATCTGTCACTTGCCCATTCCAATTTCCTAGCCACAATTACTGTTTTAGTGGAATGAAATGTGGTAACATTGGTATGAAGTGTCATGGCTTATTGTTAACCCCCGTGGTTTATAGTTTCTTTGGAATTTCTAAAGAAACCTGTCAGCACAGTGGATTAACCTACAGCCTTCCCATTGCAAGGACAGAAGATTGAATCCATTAGCCACCCAGAAAGAAAGATGAGACAGTCTGCTGTCATAAAGATTTACAGCCTGTGAACATGAAAGTGGGACAAGAGGAAAGTAAAAGGAAATAGAGGAGGAGACACCTGGTGGTGTAGTGGGTTATGCATCGCACTGTTAACCACAGGAAATAAAGGAAAGATCTAGGAGGCAAAGAGCATTTATAGAGGTCTAAATATGGCATGTACATATGTAAATACATTTCTATATGATGATGGGGAAATCTATCTATATACATATATTTATAGGTTTAGTACTAAGGTAGAAGAGGGACATTGGATCTCTACTCAAGTACTCCTGTGATACAAGAACACTTTGTTCTGATAACTGGCATGATGCTTGCCTTCCTGAGATGATCGCTGAAGACAAAGTGGGTACATAAACAAAAGTGGTGAAGAAAGCTGCTGGTGCCCAGCTATCAAAAGATATAGCATCTGGGGTTTTATTAATAAATCACTTTATTGGGGACTCTTTCAGCTCTTATAGCTATGAGGTTGATTGGTCGATGAAAAGAAAGAAAGCAAAGGTAGAAAACAGTTTTAGAGGTTTCTTTCGGAACTCCCTATAGGGAAGGAAGAGCAGAGAAATGGATGAGAACATCCTGAGCTTCTGGGTGAGTTTCACAGGCCCCCAGTTGGGGCCCTGTGAAGTCACACATCTGGGGTTTTAAAGGCTTGAGATAAACAAGCAGTCATCTCGCTGAGAAGCAACAAAGACCACATGGAAGAAGCAGACCAGCCTGTGTGATCATGAGCTGTTAATAGAATCAGATATCAGGCATCGAAGAACAGAAAAATCAAGTCATTACATCAATGTGAAAATCTGTAACAAAATACTGGCCAATAGAATTCAAAAGATGACCAAGTGGGATTCATACCAGGCATGCAGGGATTGTTCAACATACAAAAGACCATAGCCTTATTTGCCACATTGAAATGAATAATTACAAGAACCACACGATAATATTGATATCTGCAGAAAAAGCACCCGACAACATCTAACACCATTTCCTGTTTAAGACACTTAAGAAGATAGGAATGGAAGGAAAATTCCTCAATATAATACAGGCTATAAATGAAAAACTAACAATCAGTGTGGTTGTCAGTGGAGAAAAGACGAGATCAATTCTACTAAAAAAGGAGACGACTTTGTCTCCACTCCTATATAACATTGCACTGGAGTTCCTAGCTAATGTCATAAGGCAAAGGAAAGGCATCAGAGGTATTCATTTGGGGAAGGAAGAAGTGAAACTACTGTTATTCACAGATGATATGATTTTATATGTAGAAAGTCCCAAAAGTACCATGAGAGGAGTACTGCAAGCAAGAGAGGAATTTGGCAGAGTGGCAGGTTATAAGATGAATCAATAGAAGTATATCGGATGACTATACACATCAGACAAGGCCACAGAAGAGGGGAATCAAAAAGGCAGTACCCTTCACAATAGTCAAACACAAATTAAAATATGTGGGGATATACCTGAATAAAACAACAAAAGATCTGTATGAGAGGCTGAGCCCTGGCGGCGTAGTGGTTGTGCACGGGACTGCGGCCCACTGGGATGGAGGTTCAATTCTAGCTCCACAGGTGCAAAGGCTGGGCCTCCTACTCCCACCACCGGAGAGCAGTGATGCCCCCCCCCCCAAAAAAAAAGATCTGTATGAGGAAAACTACAAAGCACTATTAAAAGAAACCAAGGGTGACTCAACAAATGGAAGTATATTCCATGCTTGCGGATCAGAAGATTCAATATAGTAAAGAGGTCAGTCCAATCCAAGGCATTATATAAGTTCAATGCTCTCCCAATCCAAATACCATCATCTTTCATCGAAAACAGAAGAAAGCAACAACTTCATATGGGTAGGGAAGAACCTCAGAATAAGCAGAGAATTCCTCAAGAAGAAGGACAAAGTTTGAGGACTGGCTTTACCCAACTTTAGCACCTACTATACTTTCACAGTAGTCAAAACAGTGTGGTATTCATATAATGATAGCTATTCAGACCGATGGAAATGGATTGCAAAAGTCAGACATAAAATCTTCAGCATGCGAACTACTGATCTTTGATGAAGCCCCCCAAAATATCAAGTAGGAAGCAGATGCTCTCTTCAATACATGGTGCTGGAATAAATGGATGTATATATGCTGAAAAACGAAGCAAGACCCTTAACTCTCTCTATGCACAAGAATAAAATCAAGGTGAATCACAGACCTTGAGGTAAAATCCCAAACTATTATGACTATCATTGAGGGAACTGGAACAAAGCTGAGAATTTTGACTCAGGGAATACACAGGCTATCAGAAAAAGGAAAGGACACAAACACAGAGGGGGCAAAAATTGAGCAGTGGGATATATTAAAGATAAAACAGTTGTGTACATATAAAGAATTCCCCAAGAGAGTAATAAGGGAGACTATGTTTTATTGGAGGATCATACAATTCTTATCACCATCCTACCATCCATCCATCCATCCATCTATCCATCCATCCATCCATCCATCATCTATCCATCCATCCATCCATCCATCCATCATCTATCCATCCATCCATCCATCCATCCATCTATCCATCATCTATCCAACTATTGTATGCCAAGCACATTTCTACATTTGTTGTCATCATCATTCTCTTTTTTTCTCCCCACCTGCCCTCATCATTCTAAAAGCATTTGTTTTCTACTTAAGCCCTTGGTTTTAGTACATTTCCCCCCTCCCTCCCTGTTCCCCACTCCCTCACGAACCCTTGCTAATTTATAAATTTCATTTTGTCTTGTCTTACACTGTTCAATGTCTCACTTGTTTTGCTCACTTTCCTGTTGTCCATATCCAAGGGAGGATATTATATGTAGACCCTTGTAATCAGTTCCCCCTTTCTACTCTACCTTCCTTCGACACCCCTCCCAACCCCCAGTATTCACCTTCACCACTGGTCCTGAAGGAATTATTTGTTCTCGATTCCCTGTTTCCAATTCCTATCTCTACCAGTATACATTCTCTGGTCTAGCCAGATTTGTAAGGTAGAATTGGGATCATGATAGTGGATGAGGAGGAAGAAGCATTGAAGAACTAAAGGAAAGTTGTATATTTCATCATTGCTACACTGCACCCTGACTGACTCCCCCCACCCCCGCCCCGACTACCCTTCTGTAATGGGATGTTTCATTACCTACACATGGGCTTTTGGTCCCCAATCTGTACTACTCCTCACTTACAATGATATGACTTTATATCTTTGATGCCTGACACCCGATCCCAAAGGCTGATGTGCTTCTTCCTTGTGGGATTTGTTGCTTCTGAGCTAGATGACCACTTATTTGCCTTCAAACCTTGAAGACCCCAGATGTTATATCTTTTGATAGCCGGGTATATCTTTTGATAACCATCAACATTCTTCACCATATTTGCTTATGCACACACTTGTCTTCAGCAACCATATCAGGAAGAAGGGCACTCAATGATATGATTTTTTGTTCTTTGATGCCTGAAAACTGATCTCTTCGATCCCTTGTGGTCACACAGAGTGGCGTGCTTCTTCCTTGTGGGTTTTGTTGCTTCTGAGCTAGATGGACACTTATTTATCTTCAAGCTTTTAAGATCCCAGATGCTACATCTGTTGATAGCTGGGAACCTTTAGCTTTCTTCACCACTTTTGCTGATGCCCACATTTGGAAGATTGTAACTCTTTATGGAAATAGAAAGTCCACTTTCTCCCAAAGAATGGCTGATTGGAACTGCTTGCCTTACAGTCCGTTGCTGGATCACTAAGTAATCCCCAAATCTCTCTTTCAGAGGAAGAGCCTACCAGAGGTCCTAGACTAGGGACAGCTCATCCTCTCCCACCAATCTGAATAAAAGAGATGTGAAGTATCTGTTTTCTTCTAGGAAAAGGAGCAACATTGGACTTTGAAATGGGAGGACTCCAAGTCAAGGGAACACCTGTAGCTAGTCCACCTTGCTGACTTCCAACATGTATGTCGCATGACAAACTATCTGTGGTGAAGCATCAACAACAAATCACTGTCATTGAGGTGACTCTGAAGTCTCTTTGAAAATGACATCTTTGAAGACGGGCTAAGTATAGATGGAAAACTTCTAGCATTGTCTTTCCATATTCAACCCAAATACCCCTTCATACTTCAAAGTTTTCCTTAGCTGCCTACTTAACTCCTGTAAGGACGTGTGGTCTCCAATCAGCATTCCATGCCAATCAATGGCCTTTCCACTTTTCTGAAAGAAACGTCTTTACTAGAGTCTGACTTCACCTGCTTTTCCTCATTGCCATTGATCCTGATTCATCACAGCACTATAAGACAGATTAGAACTGTTCCTGTGAGTTTTCAAGACTACAACTCTCCCTGGGAGTAGAAAGTCCTGCAGCTGTTCCCAGATGTTCTTTAAAAGAACCTGACTTGTGTCTCAGCATTCAGTTGTCACTGAGAAAATGTTCTGGCACGTTCCCTCCTATCCATCTTTCTTCTCTGTTCATGTCCTGGTCTTTTGTCTTCTCTCTTTGTGTAGTCACCACCAAGAATAGGAGACAGAACTGTTGTTGTTAATCTTCAGTGAGGCAAAGACTAAAATATATGGAAGAAATGAAAAAAAGACACCTGTCCATAGTAGGTGAACTTAAAAAAAAAGAGTGCTGTATAAATATTGAACAATTCATATTTATCACTTCTCTGAGAATGTCAGAGAGTAGCTGAAAATACTACATTGATTTGGGGGCTTAAATTAATTTTAATTAGAAGGATAATTCAGAAAAAAATTGTTAGTAATAATATTGACTATTCCTTTAAGAAGAATGTGGGAATCTGTGACAGGAAGAGAAATGGGCTTGAAGAGGGAAGTCAGATAATTTAAGATGAGCTCAAAGTCACAAAAGGCAAGATAATGAACACATGGGAGCCCATAATTCCCCTAACAAAAAAATGAGTCCCCAATAAAATGATTTATAAAAATTCTAGATATATATAAAAGTTAAATAAGCCAATACAAAGCTACATCACAAGAAACAAGGTGAGCAAGGGTTGATTCCTGAAGCCCTGTATAGACAGGGTATTTCTCTGAGGATTCTAAAGACTAGATGCCCCCTCGACGCCTAAGGGAGACTTCTGATCAATCCACTTAATTCCCCTGCCATTTCCTTGAGTCTCAAGATTTAGATGACCAGATATTAACAGACAACTCATAGGACAGTATCCATATCCCGGGTACAATCTCTGAAATCCACCCTCCAGACTGTTCCTGTCTTCAGGTCATCCCTGAGAAAGGGTGTGGCGTGATCCCATCAGCTCTCTCCTGGGCTGGCCCAGTGTGGATCATGAGAGCTATATGGCCAGTTCTTTGTTCCAGCAAGCTCTGCACCCAACTCTTTTTCACTGCACTTTCCTAACACTTATCTTTACATTTCCCACTCTTGTGCCAGACACATTTTGGAAGCTGTGAAACCCATGGTCTGTCATTACTTTCTCAGGGATCCCACCCAACCCTCTGTGCAAGCTTCAGGTGAGGTACGCTTCCTCCTACACATTGTCTCATTGAGTACCACAGTATCTTAGCAAGTCCCTCTAAATATCCCTTTCACAAAGCCTGCCTCTCAGAGCTTCTACACAGGTAAGGGGTTTGACATTCATTGAAGGAGAGAATAATACCATGGTACAGGCAAAAATGAGAATGAAGAAGTTCTATTTTAATATTCTATTCACTTACCATCAGGAACTGTAGCAGAGCAACAGAAAAATTTAATTATATTTTAAAACTGATTTTAAGTTATAAAAAGAAAGTTAAATGAATGGGGAGGCCAATCATTCCCAAGAAGAGAGAAAAATTGGTAGTTCCTTCTTTATTTTTTATTTAAAGCAGGACAGTGGTGGCAAGAAGATCAGAAGATTTTCAGTCCAGGGGGGAAAAAAGAATATTTGTAAACTGATTGTGGTAGTGACTGTACAATACTGCTTGACATCATTGAATTATGGAATGATATATGTATTTACTTCAAATTAAACATTAATACATAAATAAAGCTATTCACAAACGGCTTCTCTCAGAGTAAGACCAAAACTATGAAGTACACATGGTTCAATCTCAGCTCTTTGTTGTCAGTACTCACTCCTTTGGCTATTTCAACCTGCCACATGATTCAAATCCAAAGTCAACGATAGGAACGCCCACATTATATTTACATCTCCAACCCAGGTCTCTTTTCCGATCTCCAGACTCAAATGTTCATGATTCACTCAACGTGTTCCATTTGTTAGTCTAATAGAACCTTTAGATAATGACCTCCAGGAACAACGAAGACGGGATCACTCTTCCCCTCTCATAGTTTCCCTTTTCAACAACAGCATGAGCATGCTTTCATCTCTGAGGGGCCACCCATACAATATTCTCTCTGGCATTCTCCTTAGGCTTGACCTTCCAAGTCTCTTCAAATTCAACCTCTTCTTCTCATTTCATCACTACAACCCAGTCCCGAGGAATCATTGTTTCTACTGGGGTGATGACAGAGAGCTTGGCAGAAGTGCCCCCACTCTGCATTAGAGTGCATACAATGTTGCTGGAAACAGTCACCAATAAATTTTCTAGTAAGTGAGTGAGACCAGGGGACGCCCTTCTGCTCCCAACCCCTACCTCACTACAGGGAAGGATAGAGAAACTCCTTCCCAGGCCCCAGCTGACTTGGTTTCTCTGCTCTGACTGCACTCAGCCCTGTGTCCCTCATCCTTCCTCTCTCACTGCACTTTGACCCCAGCAATTCCTTGTTCTTCTTTCATGCCTGAGCTGCTTTCCAGTTTATCTCCGGGGACAAGAAAAATGCATCACCAGTGTGCTCAAAATGTACCTGCTACATTAATGATCAGAGAGGGGAGATGTTCAAATGGCAGAGAACAGGGAACAGCTAAATCTTTGCCTTTTGAGACTAAACATGCTTAGAAAGTATTAATGGATATTCTGCTGAGCCCAGCAGAAGCCTTCCTGTTGGCATATACAGCAACTCTTACTTTCAGAACAAACAGAAAGAACCACTTACTTCCATGTATTCCATGGGAAAGAAGAACACCTGAGCAGAGAAAGTTACACACAGAGCTCTCCTTGCCTCCACGCAGACCAATTCTTACCAATGCTCTTCATGGTCTCCCCGTAGTGTGGACTCCTTTCTACTTGGGGAAGGGGGTTGGTCACCCTACTGTTCTTGTGGCTTCAGCAACTGGGCTTCCTACAACTTTGCTGGAGGATAACCAATGACATGTTGGGCAGTGAGCAACCAATCAGAGAGAGCATAAAGGCAAAGAGTCAGGGTCAGAGAAATCCCAGAGTTCTGCGGATGAAGCATGAACCTCAGGATGACTCAACGTAAAGGGATGAGAAAAAGGAGACATCAAAATTTTGTATCAGTCACCGCAAAGGCCTGTCCTGTCGGTCAGACTCCATTCTTCAGCTGAGTTGTTTGTGAGTTTCGGCTTTATTTTCTGCTTGGCCAAAGAGTTGAGGGTCACCAAGGCAGGTTCTTTGCAAGATCACAGAACCTCGTCTTCTAAGCCTGAGACTGTGTCTGCTGCATGTAAGGGGAGATCAATAGGAATGGTGCAAAAAATAGATATTGATTAAAATTTTTGATGGGTATCGGTACATCCATTTCTCATTTCACCCCGGGGATGGGTGAGCTGAGTCCCTGACAGTACCTGTGAGAAAGAAGGATGACCAGGGTCCTGTCTCCCTGCCTGGAGCAGACTCTTAGCCTCTGTTTTCTGATCTGCCACCTGAAGGTGGACATGGAAGCTCCTTGTAGGATTGTTCCAAATAGATTTTAACCATTAATACCTTCAGAGGCAGAAGCAAGAAAAGGACTTCTTTGTCCTGAGTTACCTTCAGAGGCAGTCTGACCTGAATGGACAACAGCTCTCCATCTTCACTGCCCGCCACAGCCAACACTGAGAAAGGACGTGCACTAAGAAAGGACGCGTTCAATGTATTTATTCAATCACCAGTTCCAAGGAGAAAAGAGATTGTTGGTGTCAAAGGTCAATTCTGAAATGGTTGGAATCTGGAGTCTGTTGAAGAGCTCCCGGCAGCACACAGCCCAGGCATGTGGAATGCATGTGAAATGCAGGCAATCCTGTGTGTGCAATGGGGTCACTGAGGGGAGAAAGGGCTGCAGAGACCTTCCTTTGTGTGGTTAATAGAGCAAGTGTGAGAGGCAGCTGGAAGGACTCAGCCTCTGTCAGCACCCCCAGGGGTGCTTGACCAATTTCTGAGGACTGCATTTACAAGAAAGAAAAATGAAACCAGCCTAAGATATTTACTGCTTCCTGAAGACCACAGAGCTTCATAGCAGTTTTTTCTTTCTTTTTGCTATCTCAGGCAACTAAAATGCTCTCTCATCCTAGGGCAAATAGTGATTCACACTATGCCCTGTCTCTCCCACTCCATTGGTTCCACTTTTTCAACTCCAACCATTCCCCCCCCATTCCCCTCCAGGCCAGCCAGTCACCATTGTCTCCAAGACTGGCGAATGCACAGAGTCTGCCAGCGGTGGCTCCACCCCCTGCAATGTTTTGGGACAGTGATGGCCTGCCTCTTCTCCCTAGAAACTGGCAGTGACAGTCAAATGACAAGCTAAGTCAGAGGTGCTAATGGGGATGATGGGAACAGACACTGATCTGCAACACACAATCTGACCTTCACTTTTACCATTTAAGTCCCTTTCTGACAGGACCGCTGAAGACACAATGGGGGCTTACGCTAATGTGTTGAAGAAAGCTGATGGGGCCCAGTTATTACAAGATATAATGTCTGCGGTCTTAACAGCTTCAAGTTAAACAAGAAGGCTTCTAGCAGGGAAGCAACAAATCTCACATGGAGGAAGCACACCAATCCGTGTGATCACGAGGTGCCCATGGAATCGGGTATCAGACATCAAAAGAACTAAAACAAGCAAACATTTTGATGTGAACATGGGGGAGTCAGAATGGGGACCCAAAGCCAATCTGTAGACAGCTGGACATCCACTCACAGAAGGAAGTCAGCGAGGGTGCAGTATAGCACCCACAAAACACGCAATATTCCTCTGGTCGTTACTGCTTCCTCCCCACCACCGTCACAGCCACAGTTGCCTCTTACAAATCTGGCTAGACAAGAGAATGTGCACCGGTACAGACAAGAAATCAACACACGGAATCCAGGACCAATAATGAGAGTAGCAATGTCATGAGGGTAGGGGGCAAACAAGGGGTAAAGGGGCAAAAACTGATCACAGTGACTGATGGATGTACAACCGACCTTCCCATTCCAGGGGGACGAACAACAGAAATGTGGGTGAAGAGAGACAGCGGGTGGTGTAAAATATGAAAGCAACTTATAAACTATCAAGAGTTTACGAGGGGGGTTGAGGGAGGGGGAAAAGCGGAGCCGAGATCAAGGACGCAAGCAGAAAGGAAATGTGTTTTGGAGATGATGGCAAGATATGTAAAAATGTGCTTCATGCAATTGATGTATGAATTGTTATAAGAATTGTAAGAGCCCCCAATATAATGATCAAAACTTTTAATAAAAAGTTCACATTGGTGGGGCTACATATATATCTTACAAATCAAATGTACAGGATGCAAATTAAGAGACAATTTAATGGAATTCGATGGAAAGAGAAGAGTAAATGGAACAAAGCCAGAGAACTATTTGTGGGAAAATGGAAGTAAGTGAGGTTTGGAATGTGGCAGGGATGTCTGAGAGTGAAGAACCCATACTCACTGACATTATGCAGAAAATCAAGACGATGAAATTCAAAGGGAAATTCTAAGTGCCTTAACAAGAAGGGTCAGATTGCTTAAAAGGAAGAAGCAGATGCCTTCAAGCTTCTCTACAGTAATGCAGAATGCAAGAAGAATGGAGCAGAATCTATTTATTTATTTATATTTATATCTAATTTTTATTATTTATTTATTTATTTTTGTTTTGGGGCATCACGGCCCTCTGGTGGTTGTGGGAGCTACTCAGCACTGTTCCTGAGAGCCGCCACTGGATTTGAACTGCCAAGCCCAAGTTCTGCAGTTCTGCACTCAACCACTTACGCCACTGGGGTTCAGCCCTATTTTTAATTTTTAAAATGTCATTTTATTGGGGGTTTATACAACTCTTATTACCATCAGTACACACATCTATTGTATGCAAACCACATCATCATTCTTGAAACGTCCTGAATGAAGCAGAATTCTTTGTGTGTGTGTGTGTGTGTGTGTGTGTGTGTGTGTGTGTGGAGGTGGGCATCACTGCCCTCTGGGAAGAATTTTAAAGTACAGAAAGGACTTTATACGTAAACTCACACTCAGCTACACTGCTATTTAAGTGTGAGGGTATAGCAATAATCATTGCAGGCAGAACTTGCTTTAGTGTTTTTTTCCGGGGATGGTCTTCTTGGTTCTTTGTAGATCTGGGTTATTTAAAGGTACCTCAGGCCTTTATAGTCAGGCAGTAAATGGTCTAACGCTTTCAGAGAGTTAGACTTCTGAGATGGTGCATGAGTGCTCACTTGTTTTGGCCCAGAAAAAAGTGTAAATCCTTCCAGAGAACGTAATATACATCTAAGAAACAGGGCAGGTCAGAGTCAAGTTAGTTTTCCAAAACAAAATGAACATCTGGCCCATAGCCATGAGATCTTGAAAAATCAAATGTTAGACAGTAGGGTCCCAGTTCCTTCTTGAAGAGTTCTCCAGGAGATCATGCTGCACAGCACAGAGAAGAGACTGATAAGATGAGATGCCCTGTGTTGGAATAGCCTACAGTGATTTCTTTGAGAAAAGTTTCTATTTTCTTAAGGCTTTATGAGACTCCTGGGTGTCAAGAGAAACATACCCTCCATCCCAATGATATACATTGTACACAGTGCACGGTGAGGAGTGAGTGCATTCTTCGTGTTGGCTTGACAAATGGCCACAAACAGCTCTTAAACCAACACAATGTCAAGATGGATGCGACCCAGGGGCCACGACTCTCACTCCTTCCCATGAGAAACGCCAACGGCAGACTTTGTGATCACTCGTCTTTGAATGAATTGAAATCCTGAGCCTGATAGCTAAATGCATTGCAACCCAAGTTTCCAGAGCTCACTCTCTCAAGTCCTGTTCCTGCACTATGACCTGTGTCCTCTTTGCCTGTGTAGTCACCACAGAGAAAACAAGATGCGGGTGTACTTTAGTAAAATGCTAATGCCTGCATTACTTGATCTCAAGCGATACAGAATGTGGTCCCTTGAAGATGGAGTTAGATGCATTCTCACCTGTATCACCTGTGCTATGATGGCTGTTCAGGAAGCACTTGCTGGGTGAGCACAGAGCATGGGGCTTTCTGCTGAACACTTTGTGGGTCATCTGCGAGATCAGCAGTTGGAAACCCCCAATTCTTCCTCAGAAAGAAGATGGGTTTTTCTACTTCCGTAAAGAGTTACAGCCTCAGAAACCCACCAGGGTAGGTCTACCCAGTCACATAGGATTGAGGTGAGTTGGCATTGATGGGATGACAGTGAGGTTTCTTAAACACTATGTATTTCATTACCATTTTTTAAGAGAAATGTACTTAATGAGCTCTATCTAGAGTACTTAATGTACTTAATGAGCTCTACCTAGAGTAAGCATAACAATTCTTTCCATGCTAATGAACTCCTCATGAACTCCTTTGCTGTGCTTGAGTCTGATTTAACCCTAAGTCAGTAGTCTGGTGACGGCCAGCTACTGGAAGGCATTGTGTGACAGAGAGCTTCCAGTTGCTCTTCATGGGACCCTTTGGGCATGGATTCAACAGATATTTGCTTGTTCAACTAAAATATCACCATCACAGAGAGCTGAGGACATGTGTGTTGACACAATCAGGAATCCACAGCAATTTCCCAAATGGATCATCTGTTTGAGATGGTGGTAATCAATCAAATTGATTCAGGGAAGGAGAAGTTTCTAGGGACTTGACAGAGGATAGTAGAAACACATTCCTCCCATCCGGCCGTCTTTCATAAATAGAATAGATGGGCCCAGAGTGAAAGGAAGAGTAATAGTTTGCCCTTAAATCTAGCCCCCAACCTAAATGTCTAGTTCTTGAAACAAAACAAGTGTGAATTTAGTTACAAGCTGCTCCTGAGAACATTAATGAAAGAGATACATTGATGTTTCATTTTTCAGTTCCGGTAAAAGCAGTTTTGTGTTTAGTCCTTCAATCTCCTAAATCAGAGAAGGCCTGAGACTTAGTCCTTCTTCTTGTTTTGGAACAGCTCCAACTCAGAAACAAACTTGTGTGTTGAGACAGGTGCTGCTGGACCTGACATAGCTCATACAGATGGGCCTCTCACACTGTCTCACCAGCCAACAGCCTGGAATCCCTGCTGTCCTGAGCGTCTGACGTTACTGAAGTCTCCCGCACAGAGGTGGCTCCACCTTCCCCACGAGTCTCAGGCCCTTTCAATATGTCCATTGTTGTTGTTGTTGTCTGGTGTCTTCAAGTCTGCTTAGACCCCTAACACACAACAGAAGAAAGCGTTGCCTGGCCCTGCACCCACCTCTTAATTGTGATCTTTGACCTCATTGTTGTGACCTCTGTGCCAATCTATCTTGCCAATGGCCTTCTTCTGCTTCATTTCTCCTCCACTTTAACAAGCATGATATCCTTTTACGCGAACGAGTGTCTCGTGATAATGGACAAAGTACATGAGATAAAGATCTGCCATCATCCCTCCTAAGGAGCAGCTGAGGACGATCATGCATGCTCCAAGGCAGATTTGTTGGTACTTCTCGCAGTATATCGTACTTTCAATACTGTTTGCCAGCGCCATAATTCACATGAATCAATTTTATGTGATCTTTCCTATTGATTGGTCCAACTCTCCCATGCATATGACCCAAAGGAAAACAAGCGAGCAACTCGCTGTCATCAAGTCAAGTCTTATTTACAGCAAACCTATAGGACAGATTAGAACTGCCCATAAGGGTTTCCGAGACTAACACTTTATGTAAGCAGAAAGCATCATCTTTCTGTAACAGCATGGCTGCTTGAAACTTTGGACCTTTTGATTAGCAGCTCCCAGTCAAACCAATACCCCACTATGACTCCAAATGCAAATGAAACCAGTGCTAACACCATGACTTGATCAGGTGCATCTTAATTATCCAAGTGATATCTTCCTCTTTACCACATTAATGAGGTCATATGCAGATTTGTCCAGTGCAACAGGTGGTTTGATCCATTTTGAGAAATCATTTTATTGAGAGTTTTTATAGATATCTTTAAAATCCATAATTCACTTAGATCAAGCTTAATAGTACAATTGCTGCCACCATCATTTTCAAAACATGTTTTTTCTTCTTGAACTCTTTGATACCAACTTCCCTTAATCCCCTCCCTCCCTGGCCATTCCATGCCCAGGAACCCTCATTATTTACATCTAAGTCAATATTGATATACAGTTATATAGCTATATCTTGCACCATCCAATGTTTCTATTCAGCTATAATTCTGTTGTTTATTCCCCTCAAGTGGGGTTAGACAATTGTCATTGCTTTAAGTTCCCCTTTCCCCTCTCCCACTGTCTTCCCTTGTCCTCTGTGTGGTAGTTACATAATTTGGCGTCAACTTGAGGCTATTAAAAGTGAAGAGGTGTATAGTGGATTGTTTCCCTGAAGGAGAGCCCAGAGACAAGGTCGAGCCAACTCACGGAGATCCAAGGTCAGGCTGCCACCTTGAATCTAGGTTCCACCTATCTTGTCACATATATACCCCTAGTGCCATCCCTGCTGATTGCATGTACACCTGTAGCTTGTCCCCCTCTGATTGATGTATGCCTATTGTATAGCTCCTTCCTATTATAATGTAATCAGGGGCCTTGTATATCCCTGAATGTGTATATATGCAATGACTGGAAATATATCTGTACGGACCTGACTGCTGAGATCATGGCTGTCCAGGATGTGAGCTGTTGCATGACTAATATTGTCTAATGTCTCCTTAATTTTACCCCTCAATCACACAACCACCCCTTGGACCTGTTTTATTGTGGGGGCTGGTACCACACAAATAATTTCCATTTAGGTACCTTGACAAACCCAATGTTAATATCTCAGTTGCATCTTAATCTGCCAGTTGCCTTTGCCACAATGAGAACTTTCCTTCTTGAAACCTTTTCCTGTCTTGGCCTCCAGGACTCAGTTCTCATCCTATTGGGAAGGCCACTCCCTCTTGGTTTGCATGGCTAGTGCCTGTCTCTCAACTGGTTAACTCTGGAGGCAGCCTGCAGCTCAGGACTCACAGTGCTTTTCTTCTTCAACTGCACTCCTTCCCTAGGTGAGTGAACACATCTACTTCTGACAGAGCTACACACTGTCTGTTAATAAATTTATATTTATAGTCCCGACCTCTTTCTCCTGAGCTTCAGATACTGTAGCCCAAACTCATAATTTCTACTGGGATGTCTAATAAACACTTAAAGTGAACACATTGAAAATCAACTAAAAAAAAGAGTGAAGGGGTGATGTTTAGCCTGTCAATCAGGTCACAGCTTGAGGACCTCATTTGGTGGCACTACTGAGATACATAACTCACTGGAGGCCAGACACAGACACTCTCTCTGCTTGACATTCCTGTTGACAAGTCACATGGAACCACGCCGATGATAGCCAAATCCCTGGAACTGGAGGACCCATGTGAAGACACACACCAGGCCTTAGATGCTTCCACCACTGGAGCCATTATTGGCCGGTGATCTTCCTGCATTAGGTATTATTGCATGTATTGCATGAGTTACTAAAGGAATTCATAAGCTAATATCAGATTTAAGGACTAATATTGAACCCATGGACTTGATCTGAACTGGGCTGGGATGTTTTCTTAATGCATAGTTTCTCTCTGATATAAAGTTCTCTCATACACACATATGAATGTGTATAAATTTGTTTCACTTCTATATCCAGTCTAACACATGAAGAGAATCATTACTTCCATTACTATTTCTGAAGGATTTATCTCTCTTGGATATCATGCATCAAATGATCTTAATAATATAAATGAACATATGCAGATCTAGCAAGATTACTGAGGTAAGACTAAGATTAATTTTTAAATTAATCTCATTTTATTGGGGTGCTCTTACATATCTTATGACAATCCAGTGGTATTAGTCACACTTGTACATATGTTGCCATCACCATTTCCAAATGAATTTCTTTCTACTTGAGCCTTTGGTATCAGCTGCTCTTTTGTTCCCCGCCCCCCCCCACCCCCGCCCCCAGCCTCTCACTCTTATGAATCCTTGATCAATTATATATATATGTATATATTTATTTTTTCCCTGCATCACTGCCCTGGTGGGAGTAGGCGGCGCAGCCTTGCTCCTGGAGAGCTGATGCTGGATTTGAACCATCAACCC
>PVJH01031290.1:0-23902 GCA_004026705.1 Nesogale talazaci
ATGGGCTCAAACAGAGCAATGATTGCTTGGTGTAGGACGGTGCCAGGCAGGCAAGCCTTCACGCGATTATGCACACATTTTCTCTGGGTTGGAACCAACTCAACAGCAACTTTTAGCAGCAAACAAGTATTGGTCATCTGGGGATGAGGAGGAGGGCCTGCCTGGTGTAGGCAGTATGGCACAGGGGAGAATCAGACAGAGGCTTAAGAGTCCACTTCCATGCAGTTAAGATATAGAGGAGAGAGACAAGACATAGCCCCCGGAAATCTGAAGCCAGCATTTTATTCAATCACTCATTTGCTGTATGAGCTTCAATAGATCATTTCCTCCTCTGTGCCTCAATTTCCTTACTGAGAAAATGAAAACAATACACCCCAACTTTGTTGTCATCAGTAAAGGAACAATTTTTTTTCATGTACTTTGTCTACTACCTTTCCCAGAGTGCTTTAGAGTGTGCAATTAAGAGTTTAGATTCAGCAATTTAATGGCACTGGGTTCAAATCCCCATTCTGAATTACAAGCAGAGACATTTGGGTATTGAGTGATAAGTGATCTAACATTGGCTTCAAAATTATGCAGGGAATTAGGACCAGTGTTACAGAAACAAGATTGGCCATGAGGCAATAATGGTTGAAGATGGATGAAGGATATGTGGGAGTTTATTTTCCTCATCTGACTAATTTGTATCTACAGTTCTGATATGCATAGGTTCTCATTACTACAGTTTAGTTAAATGACTTCAGTTCCTCTACAACACAATTCAAATTTCAGTTGTCATGGTATATCAACAGTGCATAATTTCATGAAGTACAAAATTTACTGCTCCCTCTTCGTTCAAAAATCACTGCATAAATAGCAGATCCTTATTAAGATCAGTGACCAATCCTGTCATGTCTTTCAAAGATGTGATCACTGCCCAGCTGGTGTTCTGAAAAGCATATCATTTATTGTTGCCTAATCTCCCAGGAATAATCCACGTAATATTTTATAAAAGTGGATAGCCAAAAGAGCGAATTGACCAACAAACATGCAAGTCCAGATAAGAAAAGCAAGTTATAGATTGGATAATTCAATTCCAGGCAAGCATAGATGGAAATTTTAAAAAGGCTCTGAGTCGGGGAATGCTGACTGCCAGAGAGAGAGAAGGAGAGACAGCATGTAGGATGTGCAATGTGTGCAGTCAGAGGAATTTAAAATAGACACACTCTTCAAGATAAATAAGCAAAGGATGTGACTATAGAGATAAAGATGTCCCAGCAAAAATGATGCTGGAAAATGTCCTTAAAGGATAAAATGCTGGAAGTTGATGCAAACCTAGAGGTATAATGAATGTCAGCACAGAGATAAGCTAGTCACTACCTGTCATCTGTGATACACAAGAAGAAGGCAAGCACAGTTCAAACTACTCTTGACCAATTTGTACAACTGTTGTACAAATATATATATAGCATTATTTGCCAGTTTAACACTTTGCTGTGTATAAATTAATGCTATCAATTACATTAATCATGTTGTGCAATAGTCACCAATCATTGTTGCCAAATTTTCTACCACTGGGAACAGATAAAAATTTTGCTGAAGGTAAACTGAAAAGTGGCTGCAGCAATTTATCCACAGGGAGCTGCCAGAAGTTCCAGCTGGACTCCGAAGAGAATGTGGACCAAGGGATATCATTGCTAACATCAGATGGATTTTGACTGAAAGCAGAGAATGCCAGAAAGATGTTGATCTGTGTTTCCTTGACTATGCAAAGACATTCAACCATGTGGTGGTGGCAGTCATGTACTTTGTTGTCAATTTCATGATGGGGACTGTAGAGTTGAAGTCTAGTCTGTCAATCTGGTGATAGCCAACGGGACCTCTGTGTGGGCATGGCTTTCTCTTGAAAATTCTGGGAAATCTCTCAGTATTTCCCAATTGGAATCGAGAGACTTATAACTCAGTCTCTTGGAGATGCTCTACTGACAAGACAAGATGGCAGCATGCCTGAGTCCTGGTGGGACTAGAAGAGAAGCCACTTGGGTTTACCTTGATGGAACCAGACCTCTGGTACCAGAGAAGTCACGTGGAGACCCCTGTCAGCATCGAGATGCTTATACAGCCACTGGATACACAAGACTCTGCACTCACTGGCCTGTGATTGTCCAGGTGTCATTGCATATGCTTTGTGAGTCTGAGAAGAATTAATGGATTGGTATCAGACATATGGGCTAATATCAGACTTACGGATTTGGACTGGACTGGATTGGATCTCAGTGTTCTGCTTCTCTTGTATATAAACCTCTCCCTTATGTGCATATGTGTGTTTATGAATTTGTTTCTCTAGTCTACCCAGACTAACCAGTGGCTCATGAAGAATTATAGATAACATTTCAAAGAACGGAGTTCCAGAACACTGCTCATGGGGAGCCTGTACATAAGCACATGGGAACAGAACAAGGGGATACAGCAAGGCTTAAAATCGAGAAAGTTGTGTGTCAGGGTTGTGTATCCTTTAACCTTACTTGTTCAATCTGTATCCTGGGCAAATAACCAGAGAAGCTTGACTGCATAAAGAAGAGGGGGCATCAGGATTGAAGGAGGCTATTACCCTGTGACGTGCACCAAGCTTGCTTACTAAAATCAGGATGTCTCCAAGCACTTGCTGGTGCAGGTCCCAGCTTTCAGAATGGATTGAAACTCAGTATCAAGAAAACAAACTTTTTACTCTCACCAGGGCAGTGATGCCATGCACACACACAAAAGAAAACAAATTTTCTCACAAATAGACCCATAGACAGCACAAATAACTGGAAAAAACATTGAAGCTGTCGAGGATTTTATTTTACTTGGATCTACAATCAGCATCCACGAGATTATCAATTTTAAAAAATCAAAGAACATATTGCGTTGGGTCAAACTGCTGCAGAAGACTTCTTTAAAGTGTTAAAGACAAAGATGTCACTCTGGGGACGAAGGTTTGGCTGACCCAACCCAGGGTATTTGCAATAGCCTCGTATGTACGCAAAAGTGGACAATGAAAGAGGAAGGTTGTAGAAAAACCAATGCTTTTGAGTTATGCTGTTGGCAAAGAACATTGTAAGTTCCATCAACTTGGGGAAGAATGAACAAATCCATCTTCTAGGAAGTACAGTCCTAAAGTTTTTTAGAAGCTAGGATGACAAGGCTCATCTTACAGACTTTGAACAAGTTATCAAGAGAGTCTAGTACAAGGAAAAGGATATCATGTTTGGTAAAGTGGGGATCATCAACTACGTAAATGGGTGGACACATGGGCTGACAGAGGGGTCTACGCATGGTGATTGGAAGGATGCTCTGAGCCTGGGCATCTTCTGTTGTTCCTGGTGCTTTAGTGAGTTAAAGCACCCAAACAACAACACAGACAGAAACCCACAACTTTGTAAACAGTCATCACCTGAGTGCCCTTAGCTTATAACTGTCTCTTATAATTATTAACAAGCTGTAGAAAGTTTAGCCTTTATGCATTTGCCTTTCCTAGATATAAGTGGAATCTTTCAATATACTCATATGACTTCTTTCATTTAGCATAATGTTTACAAGATTCATTCATGTCTACAAGGATCTACATATAACCCCCCTCCCTGGGGGATGGATAACAGAAAAGTGGAGACATTGGACAGTGTAAGACATGACAAAATAATAATGATTTATAAATTATCATGAGTTCATGAGGGAGGGGGAAATGGGGAAGAAGGGGGAAAATGAGCTGATACCAAGGGCTCAAGTAGAAAGCAAGTATTTTGAGAATGATGATGGCAACAAATGTACAAATGTGCTCGACACAATGGATGTACGTATGGATTACATGAGCCCCCAATAAAATGATTTTTTTTAAAGATTCATTCATGTAACATACTCATATCAGAATTTTATTTCCCTTTATGACCGAGGAATATTATATATGTGTGTATATCTAGTATTTGTTTATCCATTCCCCCATTGGCATTTTATTGATAAGTATTTTACAAATAAATAAAACACTTTCATTCTCAGTCCCTTAGTGTTTTAAATGAGAGTTGCCAAGTAAATATTAGTTTTATTTTTTATCATTTCTCTCCTTGTATGGCAATCATGTGCTTATGTTAATTTTATGATTGAAATGTAGGGGTGGAGCCTAGCCTGTTAATCTGGAGATAGCCATTAAGTAGCCAATGAGGCATTTAAGTGGGCATGGCTTTCTCCTGAGATTTCTGGGAAATCTCGCGATATTTCCCTCGTGAACACGATAAGCTGTCTCCCTAGTTGTTGGGAGTTAGTCTCAGAGACAATGAATCACAGAAAAGACAACATGGCAGCATCCAAGAAGCTAAAGAAGCCGGCGGAGAGACCACACAGCTTTGCCCTGATGGAGCCAGACCTCTAAAGCTAGAGCAGCATGCTGTTGATGAACCGTGAGCCCTGGAAGCGAGGAGCCATGGGGAGACCCCTGCCAGCACCAGAATTCTGCACTCACTGGCCTGTGACTTCATGAGTCGGAAGGAGACTTTGTAGACTGATTTCAGGCATATGGGTTAATATCGGACTTATGACTTTGAACTGGACTGGGCTGGCATGCCTTCTCAGTGTCACATTCCTTTTGTATATAACCCTTTCCTTATATCCATATGCATGTCTTTGAAATTTGTTCCTCTAGTCTACCCAGACTAACACACCTTTTAACTGACAGTAAGAGAGATTTTGAGATTTTGACCAAAAAAAAAAAAAAAAAGGTCATAAAGCAATAGCCAATCTTCCAGTGATTCGTTGTTACGTTTGCTTTATGTGGCTTCGGCTCTCATGGCCATTGCTACAGTGCCACAGTGCTGAGTGACAGCTGGTTGTCTTTAAAATTTCTAATTTCAATTCTAATTTGTTTGCTTGTGTTTTCTAATTCCCTCTCAACCACTATCTTCCTCCCACTCCCCCCGCAGTTGCATCTTTATTTAAAAGTCTCATCTGCCAACTTAGCGTTTTCTACCAACTTGGGGAGCGGAAACATTCACAGGCTTCACCATCTTTTGTGTAGGGGCTGCCTTTGTGGAAGCCTTAGTAGCAGCCACTGCTGTCTTTTTAGATAACTACTTTGCCTTTTTTGCTTCCTTGGCAGCCCTGATAGCCCATTCTCATCGGGCCTTTCTAATTCCACGTTTCTGATTCCTCTTGGCCATTATGTCAGCAAGAGATGCACCAGGGATGGCCCTCTGGAATTTGCATGGCGGGTTCTTTTCTTTTGGATTTCTTCCAGCTGTCCCTTCTTGTGCTTCCTTCTGTAGAGAACAGTCCAGTGTACCTGCTGAGGGTTCCTTTTGGAAAGGAATGCCGATTCACATTTTGCATTCACAAAGTGGAAAACCTTCCCATTGGTCCTGATGTGAGTCTTGTATCCGCTGACACTGCACAGCTCAACCTTCATGGCTGCAGCAGCAGAGGACCAGGGAAGACGGCGAAGAGGTTCAACCACTTTCTTATGAAAATTATGTAACCCTGCTGTGCCGCCATTTCCCCACCTGTCAAATGCGGATAACCGTTTAATTCACTGATGGTTGTGAAATTTTAAGAAGCAAAGGCCCCTCAAGTATTCAGCATGGTGAGTGACATAAGTAAGCCACTCAATGAATATTGGCTGCTGTTGTATTTAGAAAGCTAAGAGGAGAGACAGAAGACACTGGGGTGAGGGGGAGAGGTCAGGAGGAACACTGTTTAGCTATAATAAACATCTTAGGATCCTCAGATACCTCATAGAAATTTCCTATCTGCATGTTTTTTAAATCTGCTGACTGCCGGACCACATCGGAAGCTGTCACAGCTTTATTTGCTTTGGGAGTCTTCATTTCTGGATGTGGTTTGTAGGTGCCAATAAGCTAGTTCCAACTCATTGCTGCCCCATGCGCAACACAACGAAAAGCTGCATGGTTCCATGCCAGCCTCACAATTGCTATATTTAAGCCGTGTTGGCAGTCACAGTGTCAATCCACCTCGGGGAGGGTCTTCCTTTTTCCCACTATCCTTCTACTTTACCAAGCATTTGAATTCTTTTCCAGGATCTAGTCTCTTCTGAAAACACATGGAAAGTACATGAGGCAAAGTCTCTCTGTCCTTGCTTCGAAGGAGCATTCTGGCTGTACCTTTTCTAAGACTGATGTGTGTTCCCTTTTGGCCGTCCATAGTACTTTCAATATTCTTCGCCGACACAGCAATTCCAATGCAGCCATTCTTCTTCAGTCTTCCTTAGTCAGTGCTCAATAGTCAGACATGTTGCTGTTGGTGTGAGGATTTTGGTCTTTTTTTTTGGGGGGGGGGGCATCACTGCCCTCAGGTGGTGGGAGTAGGAGGCCCAGCCTTTGCTCCTGTGAGCTGGAATCAAACCTCCATCCCAGTGGGCCGCAGTCCCATGCACAACCACTAAACCACTGGGGCTTAGCCCGATTTGGGTCTTTTTTATATTGAATGGTAATCTATACTGAAGGTTACGATCCTTGATCTTTATCAGAAAGTGCTTCAAGTCTCCTCACTTTTAGCTAGCAAGGTTGTCTCATGTGCATATTGCAGGTTATTGATAAGTCTTTCTTCAGTGTCACATTCTTCTTCATAGAATTTAGCTTCTCTGATTATTTGCTCAACATACAGATTGAACAAGTTTGGTGATAGGATATATGGTAGTTATATAATCTGGTGTCAAATTGAGAGGATTATGAGTGAAGGGGTGGAGTCTAGTTTGTCAATCAAGATGTAACCAATGAGGCCTCTGTGTGAGCATGGCTTTCTCCTGAGAATTCTGGAAATTCTATCATTTCCTCCTGGAGACTGGAGACACTTGTCTCGTTCTGCTCTCTTCCATGGAGATTCTCTACTGACAAGGCTGACTCCCTGGGAGATAACCCTGCAGAGATGCCACATAGACCTACCATGATGCAGTCAGAACCCTGGACCTGAAGAAGACACGTGGAGACCCCTGCCCATGCTGAGATGCTTACAGTGCCACTGGATCTACAAGACTTCCCACCCACTGGCCTGTGATTTCCTACATTCTGCATCATTGCATGTGTTTCTTGAGTCTGAAGAGCACTTTATAGATATGGACTAATATGTGCAATATGGACTTGATTTGAACTGAGTTGGGGTGATTTCTTAATGTATAATTATCCTTTATATAAAACTCTGTCTTACACACATATGAGTTTCTATGGATTTGTTTCTCTAGTCTACTCAGACTAACACAGGATACAACCCTGATACTCATCTTTACTGATTTTAAATTACGCAATATTCCCTTATTCTGTTCTCTGCCTCTTGACTCATGTACAAGTTGCTCAAGTGTACAATGAAGTGTTCTGGAATTCTCATTCTCCTCAAAGTTACCTGTATTTTGAAAATGATCCGCACAATCGAATGCTTTGTCATAGTCAATAGAACACAAATAAATGTCGCTTTCATCTGGCATCAGTAGTGATGTCTCTTGTTCCATGTCCTCTTCAGAATCCAGTGTGAATCTTTGGTGGGTCTCCCTCAATGTACATGCATAGTAAGCAATTGAAGTACTGTGATAGTTAATTTCATGCCAAGTTGATAAGTAGAATGTAGGGGAGGAGTCTAGCCTGTCAATCAGGTCACAAAGTAACATCCAACCGGATGATTCTGGGAATTTCCTCTTTTTCTCTCGGAGGAGGCCCACATTCCTGGAGGAATGCTTCACATTCCTGTGGACCATCCACATGGAACCATGCTGATGACAGCCAGAACCCTGGAGCTAGAGGAGCCATGTGGAGACCCCTGGAGTGTAGATTACTGGTGGGATTAGATGCTCAATTTCAAATATTGAGACAGCGCTTCCTGAAGTGGCCAGAATGTTTGCACCTACTTAGCTCTCTCTCTTGGCAATCTGCCCATGAGCACCGACTAATCTCACTCACTCACCTTCTTGTAGACATTGGACTGCAACCTTCTGGACTGCGATTGCAGTTATCATCTCAACATACCTGGGTGACGTTTTACATGTATTGCTTCCTGGTGATCATTTTGAAGTTATCATAGCATAATCACCACACAGCCTCCGGGTCACATTGGAGGCTGGGCGATTGCTATGAAGCAGGGCTTTTGTTGTGCATAGGATGGCTACGAGTCAGGAACCAACGCTAGGGCACCTGACTAAAACAAATGACGTCATTTTTAAGATGTTTCCGATGGATTATATTTTAAAGCTGTGAATGCGGATGAGGACTTTATTGTAACTAATATTTCTGTACTTGAATAGCCTACTCTGTGATTTCCTTCTACTCACATCATTTATTGCTTTAATTGACAACAGCTGGGATTCCAACTCATATCTTGACAGAGTAGACCTGTCCTGTAAGGTTGCCTGGGCTGCTATCTTGATGGGAGCTGATTGCCAGGTCTTCTCTTCCATGGATCCCCTAGGTGGTTTTGAACTGTCAACCCTCTCGTTAGCAACAATGTGTTTAACCACTGCACCACTGGGGCTCCTTCTCCCTGATCTTAGACATAGATGAGAGAGGGTCAATGGAATGTAACACACCAAAGGAATGAAGTTAGCACAGGATGGAAAAATGTTGTGTTCTGTTATGCCTCAGGGCACTATGAGTCTGAGCAAACCAGCTCACAGCAACAGCAACAAGGCCAGAGTCGGGCCCTGACCATAATCAGACAGCTATAGATTGACCCATGAGGTATGGTCTGACATGGGAGCATCATCCAACCACATGGCCGTATATTGTATTGGATCAACCGATCAGATCCTGATTGTGAACTGTAGACAGAACATGATATGAAATGATTGATAAATTCACCTACTTTAAAATCAGGCTCTTTCCTAGATATGGATAAGAGCCCTGGTGGTATAGTGGATACTCATAGGGTCACTTACGTCAAGATCAGCACTTCAAAGTCACTCACTGCTCTTCAGGAGAAAAATAAAGTTTTCCTGCTACCTTGAAGGTATGTAACCTCAGAGTCCCCTGAAGTAGTTCTACTCTGGCCTTTAGAATCAATATGAGTCCTAATCTACTTGATGGCAGGGAGTCTGAATTTTTGTTGTTGTTGTTGAGATTATCAAAAGGTCATAGAGAACATGAAAGAAAAATCCACAAAATGGAAGACAATATTTGCACCATTATGTCAATGTTGCTGTCATATATAAGGAATTTGTATAAATTAGTGTGGAAAAGACCAACAATCCAATTGCTCTAGCCAAAAGTTTTGAACAAGCAGAAATGACCGATAAACAACACAGAAGAATAGTTAGCCTCATTTGTAGCTAGAAAATGTAAATTAAACCCCAATAGCCACACATCAGACTCACAAGAGTAAACACATCTTAAAATATTAAAAGCTGCCAACAGTATGAAACAAAGTGAACTAAAACACAATGCAAGAGGAAGTATAATTGGTACAATCACTTTGAAAGGCAGTTTAGAAAAATGTCCTATGGCCTATCAATTATATACCTTCCTCAGAGAAATCTGTGAAGATGTTCATCAAGCTGTGGATGAGTGTGTATATCTAAGAATATTCATAACATAAGAGCAAAAAATAACACACTTCTCTTACTCCCACCAGGGGGCAGTGATGCACACACACACAAAAAAATAAAGTACTCAGAACACATAAGAACAGAAATATCTAAATATATCAATGTACTTAAATTTATCAATGATAGGCCTGATAAATAAATTTTGGTACACTCTTTTTTTTTTTTGGTACACTCTTCCAATGTCATTTTATGCAGCAAGAAAAATGAGTGAATCAGCTTTTCATCTCTGGCTGCTTGAGCGTCCTCCACTATCTTGAATGACCCAGTAACTATTTGGACCTGGGAATTCATAACTAACGAGAATAAATGGTCATTGATGTCCTTCACCCTGGGAAAGCGACAGTGCCCAAGACTGCAATCTATGTAAAAACTGCCCAAAATGTACAAGGCCGCCACAACAGTTGTCATTTTTGTATTTAGATTTAGAACCCATTTTGGTTGTGGCAAAACTACTTGCTTCAGCCTGACTGACGACTCCTTGGATGATGTTAAGAACTAGAACCCCATTGCAAGCCAAGACCTGAAGGAGAAGGTAAGAACCTCAAGAAGACAGTGCAAGAAATGCAAGGAGAGAAGGAAGATAGTTGGGACTCCAAAGGCCAATGTTGGTGCAAGAAGAAATGAAGTGTCCTAGCATCGAGCTGGAGATTGGGGAACAGAAAGAATAAAGAAACTACAGTGTGGGCTTTTCACCAGAGAATTAATAAACTGCACAATCTTTGTTTTTTAAAAAAAGAATGAACCATAGCTATGTGCAACAACATGGCTAACCCAAGTTGGCAGGAAGGGCTAAGAGGAGGGGTGGGCTATGAGCGTTGTCCTTCAAGGCTCATGATGTTGCCTTCTGCAAAGGTCCTCTTCCACGTCCCTCATAACCTTTGAAATGACCTTTGGATGAATCCTCGTTAGGAGCTGTGCAGATTTTACGGCCTGCTTCCGGCTGATGAAGATGTCAAGGTCCGACTATTGCTTTAGGGCTGAAGCATGTTTAGACTTTTTCTGCTGAGGTTTGTAGTTTCTTTGTCAATATTATTTCTTCAAAGATTTGGAAGGTGCCTGCCAGTTCTGTGTGCCAGTCATAACTCTCAATGTTCTTTTTATGGGTGATGCCATTCTTAAAACTCCTTTTTTTTTTTAACTTCCTTGATCAACCAATACTTTGCTCTTATTTTTCACAGCTGGTGAAAATGGCTAACCTGCCCAGCTGCTAAATGAAAGATTGGTGGTTTAAGTTCACCTAGAAGCTTCTAAGAAGAAAAATTCACTGTGTCTTACTTGAAAGAAAATTTGTAAGACCTTAAGTCTCTACTGTTTCATTAAAGTACAAGCGAAATTGCTTTTTTGTTTTGTTTTCAAATAATATTTTAGATATACAAGAGAAGGGAACTTCCCTTTGTACTTCTGGTCTGCCAGGTGGCTATGCCCTTATGGTCAATGTCCCTAGTCTTAGTCCATTCTCAGAGCTGCAAAGTATTGTGAAGTCTTAAGACTGAAAACTCTGAGGTGATATAATGCTCGTCCATCCAAATTTGTTTTCCCCTCAATCTTGGTCACATCTCTCAGCTCTCCTGCAATTCAATATGGCCACATGTCTCAAATGAATGTGAGAAGTGATGTGTGCCACTTATAAGTCTATATCCCGATGCAGCAATGGTCCCACCATGACCAAGAAGATGATGTTAAGACCCAGAAAATGGAAGAGAAACAAGATTAAAGAAACCTGTTTTCCTGAATGATTTGGTGGAACAGTGTGTTAATCTGGGTAGACTAGAGAAACAAATTCATAAACATGCATAAGTATAAAAGGGAGAGGAATGGAACATTGAGAAAACATCCCAACCCAATCCAGTTCAAGCCCACAAGTCTGCTATTAGCGCACATGTCTGATACCAGTCTAAAGGTCTTCTTCAGACTCACGAGGCACAAGCAATCATACCAGGACAATCACTGGCCAGTAGGTGCAGAGTCTTGACTATCCATGGTGGTAGAAGCATCTCAGCACTGGCAGGGACGTCTCTGTGGCTTCTCCTGTTTCTCAGCACTGGCTGGAGTTTCTATGTGCCTTTTCCAGCTTCCGAGGTCTGGTTCTATCAGGGCAAGCCCCTGTGGCTTCTCCTCCGGCTCCTCCAATTTCCAGGACTCAGGGTCTATCAGCATGCTGCCACGTTGTCTTGTCAGTAGAGCGTCTCCAAGGGACTGACTCATCAGTCTCTCACCTCCAGGGAGGGGAAAATCGCTAGATTTCCCATAATTCTCAGAGAAAGCCATGCCTACACAGAGTCTCATTATCTCCAGATTGACAGGCTAGACTCCGCCCCTATACTCCCAATCGTGAAATTGACACCAAAGTACATGACTCTCACAAACAGTCGCTCAATGTCTGGAACACTCTCTGCCATCAATTCAATGCTGGATTGAACTGTCCCGATGAGTTTCCAAGACTGTTCACTCGTTAGGGGAGTAGAAAGCCCCGTGTTTCTCCTGGTTGTTTTGAACTGCTGACCTTGTCATTAGCAGCTGAGCGTGTAAGCACTGTGCCTCCAGAGTTCCTCTGAGTAACAAAGAAAAGCCTCATCACAGTGCCTGGCATAAACTAGGTCCCTAAATGCCAGATTCTTTCCTTGTGAGTTCCCTCTTAGCCCCTTTATTCCTTTCCAGGTGACATCATGCAGGAAAGCAAAGGGACCTGCTGCTGCCCAGAAACTCCAGTGGCTGGGAGAGCAAAGACAGCAAGGCCAGTGCACTATCCTGGTTCCAGGAGGAAGGCCATCATGGAGCAGAGGTACGATGAACCCCATGGAGTCGGGACACCCACAGAGTCTTCTTCTCAATCATGGAGGCCTCTACTAGAGGTGAGCCTCTTCTCAGCCTCCTCTCGCCACCAGCCTCATTGGGTTTCTGATTTCATTCTATCTTATGGAGCCATTACCTCTGCCTTGTAGTGGAGAGGAAGTCTGGCCTTGCCGAGCTGCTGCCACAGCAGGGGGAGAGAAAGTAAAGGTGGAAGGCTAGGACAGCGGACTTCTTCCCTTACACTGCACCACATGCAGCCCGACTGTGGAGAAGAGTGATCCCAGCAGCCGTCCTAGTTCGTGTTTGTTCTATCCCGGATGAAAGTACAGGAATGTAATGTGATAAATGTTCCCCAATTCAGTCAGACAACTAAACAGACACCTTTGCTTCTGAATATTTGAGTAAATTTCTGCCTGGGTTGCCCAAGGCAAAGTTCACTTTTATTGAATCTAAACCCTAGTATTGAACTATGCCCACTGCCTAGGCCTCGCGTTAGCCAATAGAATGCAATGAAAGAAACACTGGGAAACTTCCAAGACCAGTCTAAGAAATCTCAGCTCCTGCCTTCATCTCTTCAAAGCCTCTTCTTGAACCAGCTCCATTCAGCCTGCCACCAGGAACATGAGAAGAAGACCCAGAGGGCAACCAGCACCAACCATCACCCACAAGAAGGAGACCCTTTTACATACCTGTCAGCTGTCCCTGAATCCCAGTCAGTACCAAATGTCGTAGAACTATCCCATCAGCCCAGAGAATCATGAAAAGTGTCAATGGAGACACTAAGTTTTGTTACGACAGCAATAGATAATGCTTGCAGCAAGTGCTTATGCTATGCTTCTTAGCTACACACAGTAATAAATGCCTCACACATATTAACTCACATTAATCCTCGTAGTTACCCTTTATAGTAAATGCTATGATTAAATGTTAGTGTCCCCATTTTATGAATAAGAAAACTGAGACACAAGGAAGTTAGTAATTTGCTGTGTTAGTCTGGGTAGACTAGAGAAACAAATTCATAGACACGCATATGGTTATAAGGGTAAGGTTTATATACAAGAGGAATGGGACATTGAGAAAGCATTCCAACTCAGTCCAGTTCAAAGTCAGAAGTCCAATATTAGCCCATATGCCTAATACCAGTCTACAAAATCTCCTTCCGACTCATGAAGTCACAGGCCAGTGGGTGCAGAATCCCGGCGCTGGCAGGGGTCTCCCCATGGCTCCTTGCTTCCAGAGCTCAGGGTCCATCAACAGCATCCAGTGATGGTAGAGGCACCTCAGCACTGGCAGGGATCTCCATGTGGCTTCTCCAGCTTCAGAGGTCTGGCTCCATCAGGGTAAGGCCACATGGCTTCTCCTCCGGCTCTTCCAGTTCCTGGGATGCTGCCATCTTGTCTTGTCTGTAGTTTGTTGTCTCAGAGACTGACTCCCAACAGCTGGGGAGATGGCCTCTCATCTCCACAAGGGAAATATCATGAGATTTCCCAGAATTCTCAGGAGAAAGCCATGCCCACACAGAAGCCTCATTGGCTACTCAATGACTATCTCCAGATTAACAGGCTAGACTCCACCCCTACATCTCAATCATGAAATTGACATAAGCACATGACCTCCACACTTGCCCAGGGTTATCCAGCAAGTAAGTTATGAGACTGGGATTTGAACCCAAGCAACCCACTCAGTTCCAGAGTGTGAGTTCTGGGCCACTATGCCCACAGGAACTTTCTCTGATCGAAGATATCATGAGCAACTTTCACTGTTAACAAATATCCATCTACAACATCACATTTTAGGGTCACATGTTGAAATCAAGATTCAGGCATCCAAAATACTAGTGATTTCTTTCAGGTCAGGGTTATCTCCATTGGGTATATTTTAATGTCCTTGATAAAATTTATGGGATAGAACAGCTCTCATGAGTGAGCCCCTTTGTCCTCCCTCCCACCCCAGCCCCAGATTCCCTTCCAGAATGGCATGTAGAATACTCTTTGGGTAGAGCTCGTTCAACCATCTGGGATTTGCCTATGTGTCTCATTCGCTACTGACTAGAAGAATATCTACTGAGATATTAACAGTGAGCCAAAAAATAAGGTACATAAGAAACACCTGAGGGCAGTGATTCCCCGCCACCCCCCCCCAAAAAAAACAACAACAACAAAAAAGAACCACCTGAAGCCATTCCTTGTCAAAGTCCAGTCTTAAGATCTCAACACATGGTGCCCCCAAATCTGTATTCAACAGCCCTGCAGATGATTCCTATGACAGCTGAGTTTGGGAACCACCAATCTAACCTTCATGTCACAGCACCTAGCAGGTAGTCCTGCTCATCAGAAGGGTCCAATTCCTGAGTGTTTCTACATTCAAAAATAACATTTTATAATTCTACCTTCATGTCTCTTACCCACTGTCAGCTCTGTCAAATACTATTCCAAATTCACGTATACAAAGGCTGTGAGAATCTTCTGATAATCTTGTAAGAGATGCCCTGCCTCTGCGCTTAACCTGCTCTATGATTTCATCTCCAGATGTTTACATCTGTAAAATGAGGAAGGTGGATTAATGACTAGAGTGGTTTTTGTGATTTGCCCACCAGACCCTTCTTCCAGACCGAGCAACAGCTACTCATTCCTTCATGTCAGTCTCCTCCAGGGTGGAGGCTATACCCAGGGACTGGTAGATGAACAAGCAGGTTGAAGACCAGCCCCCTTGTCTCAATGTAGGTTGCAGTAGTTACATAATCTGATGTCAACTTGCAAAGGGGTGGAATCTAGACTGTCAATCAGGTCGCAACTTGTTGATATCATTTGGAGGTGCCATGGGGATAAACAGATCTCTGGAGGCCAGATACACAAGCACTGTCTGCTTTGTCTTTCTGTTGACAAGTCAAATGAAGCTACATTTGGAGCCAGAGCCCTAGAGCTGGAAGATCCATATGGAGATCCCTGCCAGCACTGAGATGCTTTTACCGCCACTGGATTCATAAGACTTCCCTTCCACTGGCCTGTGAGCTTCCTTCATTCAGTGTCATTGCATGTGTTGTGTGAGTCTAAAGAAGAATGTATGGATCAGTATTGGACATATGGGCTAATATCAGACTTATGGATTTGATTTGGACTGGGCTGGCATGTTTTCTCAATATACAATTGCTCTTGTATAGAAAGGTCTTTC
Source organism: Nesogale talazaci (assembly GCA_004026705.1). Lineage (NCBI taxonomy): Eukaryota > Metazoa > Chordata > Mammalia > Afrosoricida > Tenrecidae > Nesogale > Nesogale talazaci. The sequence goes on from PVJH01031290.1 coordinate 15,512, forward strand.
TTATACACGTATGAATGCCTATGAGTTTGTTTCTCTAGTCCACCCAGACTAACACACGGGTCAACAGTGAAAAGCCACCCTGTGGTGTTGCTCTGAGACCTTTGTTGTTCAATTTCTCCCTCTCTCCATTTCTACTCTCTTGGATGCCCACATGCATGGATCCCACAGACACTCTGCAATAAATATGTTGCACCTCACCTTCACCTCAGAGCCTGCTTCCTAGGAAATGAACTACCACAATGACTTTGGACATCTTCTGCTCTTGACTTGACTTGAAAGCAGATTCTCCTCTCAGGATATTGGACCCATTATGAGTGCTCTGTTCAAGCTGTGAGCATTCTCTCTAGATTCCCCTCCCATCTTTCAATCATTGCAAACTGTCATTGCACTTCTATTATGTGTCAGGTCCTGAACTTAGCCTGGGCCTCAGACACTTGCTTGTGTCTTTAATAGCAGAAGGAAAGCCAGACTTGGGACCTGAATGACTCCTCTGTTTTTGTCATGTGTTAAAACTGCTGTTTTAGTAAGATCTGGCACTATCCCATCCTTTCACTCTGAACATGACCCAACTGGACTCTTTTATTTCCCTGGTCATGGTTTGCAAACGCCTTTTCTGTTGGGGCTCTAACTTTCCTGGCACCATTATTACATTTTGTGTCTCTCTTTATAGTCCCTTCTTCGCCCCTGGGTTTCTCCTTCCAGCAGTTGTAGCTAAACTGGGAGAGGGCCAAGATAAATGCTTCATTTGTTTATTATACTGGTGACTATTTCATGTTTGCCCTCTCAGGATAGCAGAAACATTTGGGGGACAGAATCTTGAGATCTTTCAGAATGGCTTGGGCAGCAGTAAAGGAGAAGAGTTAAATTTTTTTTGAAATTACCCATCTAGGGTCCACAAGCTCAGGCACAATGGAAATAAAGCAGTCACATTTGCTGTTGTAACCCTCTCTCTTGTCATCTCCACGCCCTCAGAGCATTTTTCAGGCCCAGTTGCCTGCTTCCTTCAAGGATTTGTATCCTCATGGTTTCTGGCTGAAAAGTATTTCCTGCTGTCACCCATTTCCCCTTTCTCCTTGAATGAGAAAGAGTCACAGTGCACAGCGGTTCCCAGGAATTGTAACATTTTGATCTTTATCTTATACAGTATTGTAGCAAGACTTTGTCCTATAGACTTGAAAACAGAGGGATCTATTCAGCCCTTTGTAATCACATTAATTGTCTTTTGTTTTGTTTTTTGGGGGAGGGGCATCACTGCCCTCTGATGGGAGTGGGAGGCCCAGCCTTGCTCCTGGAGAGCTGCTGCTGGATTTGAACCGCCAAACCAGTGGGCCACAGTCCCGCACTCAACCACTACGCCACCGGGGCTCAGCCCCCACATTAATTGTCTTAACTGAACAAATACAACCATATGGTGAACGAGTAGAAATAGGTCAAGTCCGGCAGTTGCATTGCACAGTGGAGAAACTAAGGAACAGGGAGATCACACAACTTTCCACAGGCCACAAGAGTGATCATCAGAACAGAAAAGGGGGAACCTCCGACAAGGATCCAGTCCCAGGTTGGTATACTTGGGGGAAGAGATTTCCCTAGGGGAAGCAGGAAGTTCTGGGTGCTACCTGGGGCTATGTGTCATCTACAACAAGCTAGACGGCCTAAAACAGCTTGCAGCACTGTGGGCTAGATGGAGAGCCACTAGTCTCAAGGTTCAAACCTGCCTGCCGCCCTTGGGGTGAAAGATGAGACTATCTGCTCTCTTAAAGCCCTACTATCTCAGAAACCTTCTTCAGGACTGCCGTATATGGGAATCGACGAGACGGCAGTGCATTTGTGTGTTTTTGTTTTTAATAAGAGAGACGCCGTCTTGCGGGTATGGAGAATCCACAATCATTGTGCTAGGGGAGCATGCACTCTCTCTGGAAACTCACAGAGCCTCTCAAACGGTGGTGGATCATGAGCAAATTAGCAACAGAGAATGTTCTGAGCACAAGACAACCAACAACGCGTCCAAAATCAAAGGCATGAAGCATCAGAGGTGTTTCTGCCCGGGCCGGCCCATGATGCACTACAGCCTGGGTTCTGGACACACAATATACGCAGACCAGAGTTACAGGTTGTCCTTCCCCAGGCTACCAAATTCGTTGACTGCTTTACATGCTGGGTTTGATTTGTAGGCTTATTTTATACATACGTAGACCCAGTGTCACATAAAAATCTCTCAAGGGAAAAAGGTCACAAGTGGGAGAAGCTGAGAGGCTCTGCTTGTGGGAAGGGGCTATTCCGGGCCTTTCTCCCGGCGCCGGGTGCTGTCTGTCCGCAGTCCTTGCTGCTCTCCAATGGGTAGGTGCTCCGCTCCAGCCTCCTTCCGCCTTCACATGGCTCATCCTCTCTTCTTGTGAGCACACCAGCCATACTAGGACCCACCTGGATTACATCAATAAACCGTTGTTTTCTAACAAGATCATGTTTCCAGGTACCAAGGCTTCCAGGGGTTCTCAAACTTTTTAAACAGGGCCCAGTTCACTGTCCTCAGACCGTTGGAGGGCTGGACTATATAGTTTAAAAAAAGGGAACAAACTGAACAAATTCACTGCGGCCCAGGATGAGTCGACTGCTAAGCAGGACAGGCAGGGGTGGCAAAAACACTCCGCAGGCCAGATAAATGTCCTCGGTGGCTGCATGTGGCCATAGTTTGAGGACCCCTGGGAGGGGGAGACCCACAAGTCAACGCACAACACACCCTAAAAGTATTATTTGATCTGATTGCTTAGAAAAGTGGGCCTATTCAATGACACCTCTTTTACCCGCTATGCGTCCACAGTGGGTTTAGACAAAGACTGAATTAGAGCAAAGGAATTCTGCTGCTGATTCCACCACTTACAAGCTGTCTGACCTTAAAAATACAGCTTCACTGCTGTCATCCTTGAGTCCCTAGGCTGGCCTGGCTCTCAGAGGGGCCAGAGAAAGCATACACAACCCCCCTGCCTGTCAGCTGCAATCCTTTCTCACAGGTTTGAAGTTAGGGGTGTGGCCCGGAAGCTGGGCACTTTTTTAGCTCCATGGGTGATTCTGATGTACAGTCAGCTTTGGAAACCACCGAGAAAGTCTAAGAGACAAACAAGAGCAGAAGAGACAATTAGTGTGTTCACTAAAAAGAGATCTTTGATTATCTGCAAATTTTAAATTTTAGAGTCACTCTAAAGGACCAATTAAACTGCCCATATTTTCAAGGTGTGATACCAGAAACTCTAATTCTAGGTTTCCTTTCTTTTTTCTGGAAAAGATGGATATTGCTTCAAAAACCTTTTTTCTAGTGAGTAGTTTACACACACACACACACACACACACACGTACACACCTGGTGAATAATCCTCATAGCTGTCCCCTGTGCAGAAGTCAACTGCCAAATCTTATATTTTATTATTTGACTCCTGAGTTGTTATCTACCTATTCCTTTGCTGTGGTTGCAGTTGGTTTTTCAGGACCTGGAAAACTATCTGACATCCCCACAGAGGAATCTAGAATAGCAGTTCTCCACCTTCCTAATGCTGTGACCCTTTCATACAGGTCTTATGTTGTGGTGACCCCCAAACATAAAATTATTTTTGCTACTACATAACTGTAATATTGCTACTGTTATGAATCATAATGTAAATATCTGATGTACAGGATGTATTTTCATTGTTACGAATTGAACATAATTAAAGCATTGTGATTCATCACAAAACAGCATGCAATTGTGGCAGTCACCTAATATGGTATCATTTTGAGGATTAAGCGTGTAGGGGTGGAATCTAGCCTGTCAGTCTGAAGATAGCCAGTGAAGCATCTGTGTGGGCATCTCCTTCTTCTCTGAGAATTCTGGGAAATGTGGTAATTCCTTCTTGGAGGCAGGAGATGCTATCTCTCTCTACTTACTCCCTTAGAGACATTGCAGCTGACAAGACACATGGCAGCATGCTGATAGACCCTGAGCCCTGGAAACTGGAGAAGCCACAAGAAGACCCCTGCCACCGCTTAGATGCTTCTACCACCACTGGATACACAAGAGTCTGCACCCACTGGCCTATGATTGTCCTGATGTCATTCATGAGTCTGAAGAGGACTTTATAGACTGGTATCAGACAAATGGGCTAATATCAGAGTTATGACCTTGGACTGGATTGGGCTGGGATGTTTTCTCAATGTTCAATTGCTCTCATATATAAACGTCTTTCTATACACATGTGTGTGCTTATGGATGTTTCTCTAGTCTACTCAGACTAACACAATAATTATACCTTGTGAAATATTTATATGTTTTCTGATGATCTTAAGAAACCCCTGAGAAAGGGTCTTTAGACCCCCAAAGGGGTTGTGACCCTTCTAGATCTGTTGATCTAGAAGGCTCTATCAACTAGACAGCTAATTCATTCCATTGGCATCCATTCTTTCGAGCTCTGGTTCTTCTTATTGATAATCAGGTGAGCTTGGCAAGTTTCTTTTCTTGTGGCAGCTATCCATTCACCAGATGAATGTATCAGAGACAGTAGTAGTAGTGACATTTTTTAAAAAGCGATAAGTCTAGGAACTGAGCTTCATTCAGGCCATGAGACACTCAGGTAGACGACTGACACTTTTGGAAGGCACCTCTTTGCTTCTTCTGGAGAGAGAGAGCTGTGTGGTTTCAAACTGCTGCTCTTCCTGTTGGCAGCCCAATGCATAGCCTTGAGGCCGCCACAGATCCTGTTCCCGGGACCTGGCTCACCTGTAACAGCACCCTACCCACCTAGCCGCAGGCTTTGTTCTGGGGATTCAGCCGAAGGCCAACCAAAACATCAGGGGGGTTTCTAAAGAAAGCTGGTGGGAGAGCTTTCTTTTCTTTCTGGTCGTGGAGTTACACAAATATGACCTCAGAGCTGTCACAGGAGAAGCCTGGGAGAATGAGGCACCCCCTGCAGAGATGAGAAACCGGGACGAGGGCCAGGAAAGAAGATATGCCCCTCTTCAGGTCTGGCTTGAGCTCCAGGTCCTGCAGTACACAGCCACGGGACCCGTGTGTCAGAGTGAAAGTGTGCACAGGTTTTCGATAACTGGTGTTTGGGAAGTCAGCTTTCTTCTGAGCACCTTCTATGAGTGTCCTTGAATGGCCAACCTTACATTAGCAGTCAAACGTTTGATTTGTTAAAGACACCTGCGGGCTCTGGGGCTGGAGGCTCTCTAACAGTTCTTAGCAATCCTTGGGATTTTCCCCCAGGAACCTTATTGTTAATGTAGCCAGTGCTGTTGTGGTTGTTTTAGAATTTCTGTCGCTCCCAACTCATTCTTGATTAGAAACATCACTTTTCCTCTCTCTTGAGCACTTTATAGTGCACATGCACATGTAAGCATATGTATGCATTTATACACAGGCATGTGCCATAGAAAGTCTGTTTGGGAAATGTGAGACTGTATACATATCTGTTGTCCCAACCCTTGAAAACCTATTACATTAAAAATCCAAAGTACACACAGTGGTTCATAACAAATGGGCACTACGTTAGAGAGGGTTCTTTAGAGAAACAAAACCAGGACAGTAATAATTATATATATATATATATAGATAGATAGATAGATAGATAGATAACATAAGAAGTAAGCAATCTATAAAGCAGTACAAATGACTCAGTGCAACTTACTTCTGTGATACAGCTAGGACACTAACAGTCCTTCAACGCTTGAGGGCTGCCCGGTAGTCCTCTGAAGAGCAATTCAGACTATCCCACCACAGGCAGCAAACAGCAAGGCAGGTCACCACAGTCCGCCAGATGACAGAGTCCGACAGGACCCAGCTCAAGAGATGTCTATCCTAATAGTGCGGTGAAGCAGGGCTGGAAGGAACCTCAACACAGTCCAGGGGTGAGGTGTCCCACAGGTAGTGGAGCTTGCCAATGAAGGCACAGGACAGGCAAGGCAGCCACACACTGGTCCAAGAACAAGAGAGAAAGGCGAGGCTCGCTGAGACATTTATAGCTCTGCCCTTCAATTAACCTCACATGTGTTCACTGGCCATGTTGGCACAACAAACCTACCTATCCCAGACACTATTTTTGAAGTGCATAAAAACATGATTACTATTACTATATCATTCTATTAAAGAGCCTATCGTGTATCTAGAAGCATTTCTTTAGTTTTTTATGCATAAGAAGGTACACTAGATACCATATCCTAAGACAAATATTTGACTGATGTTACGTGCAAACCCACACAAACCATTCTGATAGCATGCAACTCCAACTGAGAGAGGCAGAAATAGAGCTCACGGGTAATCCAGCGGATGCTCGTACCAGGGATGCTTCAAAAAGTCTGTGGGAAAATATCATTATCTTTTTATTAAAAAGTTTTGTATTGTAAATTTGTTTTACATTCAACAACTTTTACACATTCTGTTTCAACTCATCCATTGCAAACCTCTTGAGGTATCATCTCTTATCCCCCTTTCTCCCTGCTTCCAGTCCCCTTCTTCCCAAACCCAGTGCATCTTAGGTCTGTTTTTCCATGAACTTTTTGAAGCCACTTTGTGTGTGTGCAAAGTCATGCAACACTGAGGCCCACAATATGTTCTGTGAAATATGACTCTATGTGATTTGGACATTATATAAGCACCATACAGTACACACTCCAAAATCCAAAACAAGTTCACTGACATTGAGTCAATGCTGCCTACAGAGACCCGAAAGGTCAGGCTAGAATTGCCCCTGTGGGTTTCCAAAATAATAACTCTTCAAAGAACTAGACAGCCTTGTCTTTGTCTCATGGAGTGGCAAATGGTTTCCGAACAGCTCACCTTGCAGAGCGCTGCCAAATGTGTAAGGGCTGTGCCAGCCAGAGCTTCTAAAACTATACACGAGGGGATTTCAAAAAATTCATGCATTCTTCCACAGGCTGGTGGGCATCCTGTATGTCAACGAGTTAGCCACCGTGCTACGGACCTTCTGGGGTCGGCGGCAGGACACCTACTGCCTCGTGGCCAACGCAACCCCCCTCACAGAGAGCAGGGACCGGCCACAGGAGGTATTCGTCCTCATGCCGCAGTCCAACAGGAACCAGACCGACCTCTCGCTGCACTACGGACGCATCCTTGGCCCAGAGCAGTTCACCCGGGTGTTTGGGACACTGGGCACATCCAAGTAAACACTGGATGTTGGCTTCGGGTAGCCTCAGGCTAGCCAACTGTGAGGTCACCGTAAGGGACCTGCGGCCGGGGACACTGCCAGGGTGCCTGGGAACCTCGTGGCCACACTACGGGGTTCTCAAGCTGGGAAGCAGAACACCAGGACCGATAGCTGCCATGCGTCCACATCAACTGGACAGGCGAACCTGGTCGCAGTCACCAGGGAACTTGTCTCAGGGGGACAGAGCATTCCTGAGGCAAAAGCTGGTCATTGACTTTAGTGGAAACGCCCTCTGTGCAGATGCTGCCCGCTCTGTCCGACGAGTTAGGGTTAGGGTTAGGGTTAGAAGCTTCCAGTCATGAGCCAGTTCTTGGGAAGCCGAGCTGCCTGCCATGCATGGTGGCGGGAAGCACCGGGTCACGAGTTCTCCAAGCTCTGAGAGGAGGTGTTCAAGTCTAAAACGGCAAGGCCTGCTGATCTCTTGTGATAAACACCATCACCGGGCGTGCAGGTGCGGCCCTTGAGGTCAGAGCCTGTGCCAGGCATCCAGGCCGCAAGGCAGTGCCCACTCTCCGTGTGTGTGTGCGCGTGCGTTTGTGTCTGTGTCTCTCCAGGAGTCGAAAGGACTGCCAGAAAACCTGGACACGCGCCACAGCCTCACAGCCGTGGTCACTGTGCGGGCACCTGGCAGGCCAACCAAGGTTCAGGGCGGGGGAGGGGGTGGGGGGGAGTGGGCAGCGGGTGGATCTGCGCGTTCCAACGTCCCACAAGGTAGTAAAGCCCTGACCTGCTTTAAAAAAGAAGTTTATGAAAAAAATGAAACTCCAAGGTTATAAGAATTTTCCCATGAACTTTTAAGAGTGGTCTCATATATCATAAAGATATATAGTAGTCATATAAGAGCGGGTACAAAAAACAAAAACAGAAAAAGCTCCACTGGGTGGAGCTTCCACAGTGCACATCCCCAAGCCCCCCTCACCCCCCGGCCCCCAATAAGCCAGCATCAAGCCACTCGCTCTCAGTGAGTGCATCCTGGGAAGTCCGGTCACAGTGTCTCTTTTTGTCAAAGCAGTTTCACTCGACCCGCATTGTTGGTGGTGGCAGATTTAAGTGAACAGCATGCGACTGTGAAATGTTGCTTCCTGCTCAGGAAAAAAATGCCACAGAAATTGTTGTGATGTTGAACACAGCTTACAAGGACAGCGCTACGAGAAAAACACAAATATGTGCATGGTTTTCTCATTTTAAAAAAGGTGAAATG
>PVJH01031291.1:0-23918 GCA_004026705.1 Nesogale talazaci
AGGCAGACCAGGGTGAGAGAACAGCAGCAGACCGTCGGTGGGGGCTCCTTCCTCCCCAAGGCTGTCCCTTCAGACCCCAGGGTCCTGATGGCGCATTCTAGGAGTGGCCTCAAGGACCCCGGCCCTTAGGGGACCCTAGAGGGCCAGATCAGCCTTGGCTGGTGGTGCCCACGCGGGTGGACGTGAAGCCCACGGCCTAGCACACAGGCCAGGCTCCTGGCAGACACAGGCCTAGCTGGGTCGGGCTCAGCGCGGCAGACCTGGTTTAGCGGCCATTCCCTGGCAGATGCTGCGGAGGGGTTGACGGGCCCCGGCAGCCGTGTCCAGGGGTTCAGCTCCGTGACCCCAGCAGGCCCCTCCTCCCCCTTCACCACAGCTGGCACAGTCCGCAGACAGCAGGGACACCCACCTCACTCTGGCCCGGGCCCTGGGCAGCCACAGGAGCAGGCCCTGGTGTCCTCTCAGCTTCACGTAGGGGCTGCTCCTGGCAGGGTCAGCAAATTGGAAGCCCTCTGTGCCTGCCCCCATGAAAAGTGACCGTCTCCGAAGCCCCCAGGGGCAGCCCTGCAGGGTCACCGCCAGCCAGCATCCACTGGGTGGCCGCGAGCGAGCATGGGAAACCGTGGACGCGGTTATGGCCCTGCCTTATGCCCGTGCCAGCTTCGTGGTGGGCTCTGGACAGGGACCTGCGGTGTCTTTGGAGCACGGGGAGGCAGAGGAGTCTGGTGGCTGCGTGGCCTACCTGTGTTCATGGCCGACGTAGCTGGAGCTGCAAAGAAGGAGACCAGGGACACGCAATGACCACATGATGAGTGCCACAAAGAACTGCCATACGAGACACGGCCCCCACACACCCCCGGCACGGGGGAAGCAGCCCCAACGCTCCCTCCAATCCCCCTACTTTGCCAGTCCATTGCACCCTTTTGCCCCCGCCTCGCTGGGCAGAAGCCACGGTGCAGAGGGTGTCTTGCCACAAAGGCTGCGTGGGGCCTTTCCTTGCAGAGGCAGAGGAGACGCAGGCCAGGCTGGGGAGGCAGGTTGTGGGTAGGGGCTGGTTCTGCCCCAGGTACCACAGGTGATGACAGCTGGGTGGGTGCAGGTGCAGATGTCTTCCTGGTTGCTGGGGGAGGAAGTGTGTCTTTGGGAGGCGGTATCTCGGGCTCCCACATCTGTACCCCCTCTCCCCGAGTGCCACAGAGGGCCCTGCATGTTGACCGCAGGGCCATGGAAGTGCATGGACCCCCCTAGGGGCATGAGCCGTTTGAGTCTCTCTCCAGAAAGGTTGATGGGAGCACAAGGGGTTCCTCCTCGCCTTCCCCACAGCCCCACCGGGCTCTGGCCCCTGCGCCCACCTCCTGTCCCAGCCTCAGCCTCCGGGCCGGCCAGCCCTTGTTCCCGGGACAGCCAGCCAGCGCTGGAGGTGTGACCCCTGACGGCCAACAGAATGGGCTCGTCGCACCCATGGCAGGTGTTGGCGCCTGGAAGTGAGCCCGCTGGAAACTGAAGCCTGCCCGCTGCCAACCTGCCGGCCAGTCCCGGGAGATGCAGAGATTAGCACAACCCTTGTCCCTGCCCCTCCCGGGGTGATCTGCCCCAGATAGGCCGGCCCCGCACAGTTTGGGGGAAGTGGCCTGGAGGGGCCTCTGGATCTGTCTCCCATCTGCCCACCGGGGGCCCACCCCACTGCACCCTCTTCTGGTGTGGGGGTGGGTGGGGGGAGGGGACGGGCACAATCTCAGATCCCAGCTCCCTTCCTGCGCCCAGGCTGTGAGATCTGGGTCAGTGGGGGTGCCGGGAGAGTGGAGGGGCCGGTGTTGGCTTACGCCTCTCCGCTCACACGAGCTCACCTCCTCTGTAGCCCAGACCCAGACGATCCCGGGGGACCCGGAAGGTGCCGGGCTGACAGGTGGCCCAGAGGGGACAGTTTGTGGCCTTCACCCTGCTCTGCCTTCTGCTGGGCCTCAGATACCGCAGGCTGGCCCCACCCAGCCTCGCTGCCCAGCCTTCTCCCAGGCAGGGCCCGGACCCCATGCTGCCAGGCCCTGCTCTCCTACCTGAGATGTCCCCAACTCAACGCAGAGCCTCCTGGCTCTGCCCGCCCCCCTAAGGTCTCCCAGGGAGGGCAGGCACCCCTGGAGTCTGTGAGGGGGGTGTGTGTGCCCCACCCCTCCTCCCCGGTGGACTGGTTCTCTCAGGACCCGATGAAGTTGGCTGGGGAGGGAGGAGGGGCCCGGTTCATTTTCAGGGACGCTCCTTTGGGCCAGGCCTTTGGCAGCGGGACTCGCAGGACCTGCAGGCACCAGAGCTCCGGCCCGGATGTTTCTTCCTTGCACACACACATAGCCTTGCCTGTGTCCGCCTCCCGGCGCATCCCGGTCGGCGCCCCGGCCACCGGCCCAGGTCACCGCCTCAGCCCCGCAGTCCTCCTTCCTGTCCCCGGGGCTGGGGCTCATGCTCTGCTCCACGCCGAGGGCCTGGCCTGACCCCCGCGACCTTGTCTCTTTCCCGACTCAGACCCCATGCACCACCCACTGGGCTGACCCAGGGACCCCCACCTGGCAGTCTGGGTCTCCTCCCAGCCTGGCCCTCAGTCCAGGGGCAGCCCCAAGGCTCTGGTCCCGCTGGCAGCCGCCCCCACCACCTGGCCCAGAGTGAGGCCAGCGGAGGATAGGCATGGGAGTGCGTGGCCCCCTCTCCCGTATCCCATGAGACTCTGTCCACAAAACCATCTGAGCACATTCTGGCCACGGGGCTGGGTGTTGGGACAACTTCTCTCAGCTGAGTCAGAGACAGAGGGTGGGCAGGGGGTGAGGGTGGAGGCATGGGGGTGGCGGGCAGCGGAGAGGCAGCAGAGCATGGAGAGGGCATGGAGGGCGAACACCAAACCTCCGCAGACCGGGGCCCTGGACAAACTAGGCTTGGCGTGAGGGGTGGGATTGTGTCCAGGACTGATGATACTGATACTGCAGGGGGAGGGGGGCGCAGGAGGCCACACCTGAAGGCCAGATGAGACTCAAGAAGCCATGGACACCATTTAACCAGCATGCCCCTCAGACGATGTTATTAGCATCCAGAGGACCCCAGACATGGACATGGTTCTCCATGCCTGCTGCCTCCATGGAAGACCACTCTCTGCCCACCGAATGTCAGACCTTGTTCTTTGGGGATGCTCAAGGGAGCTGAGAGGACCCCCCCCCACACACACACACACACCCACCCACCCACCCACACACACACACACACACACGCAGCCCCAGGCCTTTTACCCCTAAGGTGGAATCAACACCCACAGTTAATTCCCCTGCCCGGCTAGGAGGGTCCCCTTGAAGACTGCTCACCCCTCGATAGGAGGCGCTGTACTTGGCCTGGGAGTGTCCATCCTTGTCCTCCCCTGGGAGCCTGCCCCAGAGAGCACAGCACAGTGACCGAGCAGGAAAGGGCAGGAGAGGCCAGTTCCAGAAGCAACCAGGCGCCATCCGTGCCGTGTGGACTAGCGGACGCTGGAGAGACGGCTCGCCAGCCCGGCAGCTCCACACAGAGCCGGGATTAGGCGGCTAGAGCTGGACCAGCGCTGCCCTGCCGGCCTGGACTCAGGATCTCCCCCAACCCCCATAGCAGGCCCGGAGCCCCAGCAGGGGACATGCCACCGCCCGGCCCCACCCTGGCCTCCTGTGACTCCCTCAACCACAATACACAGTCCAGCCCAGGGGCCAACCCCCAGCCCCCAGAAGGGTCTGCCTGGCTCACAGGACTTTAGTGGCAGGGGACAGCAGGATGAAGGAGAGGTCAACTGACCTCACCCAAGCCTTCTACCACCTTCTAAATCTGCCCCCCACCCCATGTCTCCCTGTCCACCATCCGGAGCAGACCTACCCCTATTGAGCCTTGAAAATATGCCCCGGGTAGTAGAAAATATCGGGACATGAAGATGACAACCTGTGTACAAACATGCTTGATACAAATGATTGCTGAATGTTATAAGAGCTGTAAGAGCGGGCTGAGCCCCGGTGGCGTAGTGGTTGTGAGCAGGACTGCGGCCCACTGGGACGGAGGTTCAATACCAGCAGTGGGGCTGGGCCTCCCACTCCCACCTCCAGAGAGCAGTGATGTCCCCCCCAAAAAAGAGCTGTAAGAGCCCCCAATAAAATCACTGGGGAAAAAAGGAAACATGCCCAGGGTCTCACTTCAGCCCCCCACCCGTCTTCCCTCCCTCTCAGCCCTGGCCCCAGCCTTCCTCCCTCACTTGGACTCCTTCCCCCGCCCTTCCCACCACCCAAACCCAGAGTCCAGACCCACTCAGTGCACCCGACCCTCAGTGACCCCCCAGGTGCTCCAAGGATCCAGATCTCTTCCTTGGAAGCAGCCAGCCTTCTCTCTCACCCGAGGGATGGCTGGGCTCTGCCCCCTCCAGACTCTGGTCAGGAAAGTCCCTCCCTAGGCAAAGCCCCAGGCTCCATCTCTCCACTCTGAACAACCATGCATGCTACGGGCCTGTGGGTGGTGGTGGTGGGGGGGGGTCATTCGCCCCAGACCGTTGCTCATGTCGCCCCAGACCCCTGCCCCCACTGCCCCTCGCCCATCTCGTCTCAGGGGCATGCTGGCCCCGGGTGGAGGTCCTTCCCGGGCTGTTCCTGGGACCATGAGCACCCATCCTCGCCCACATCATCTTTGGAGAGGTCCACCCTGGCCCTGGCTGCACTTTCTGTCTCCCCGGGCCCCCTGGGGGCAGTGCTTAGGGCCCGTGTCCCCTCAGACCCCCTGGACTTGAATGTGCCCTCGCTCAGGCCCCTCCCCTCCTCGGCCACCTCACCCAGCAGCGGTGAAGATGAAGTCATTAGCCGGGAGTGTCAGAGGCCTCCACCCCAGAGTAAGGCCGGGCTGGCCAGGGCTCGTGGCAGGGGGCCGTCTGTGGGCTGTGCTTGTGGCCTGGCCTAGGGACTAACCTCTTGGAGAGCTCCCCAATGGGCCTGAGGGGTGTGTGGGGTCCGGTACACAGGGCCCCTCCCCCACCGGGCTCCCCTGTTGGCAGTGCGCCCCATCTCCTGGCTGGACCACTGCCCCCCCTTCTCCCTCTCTGTCTCTATCTCTGTCTCTCTCTCTCTCTCTCTCTCTCTCTCACACACACACACACACACACACACACACACAGACCTTCCTCAAACACCACTCCGTTTTCCATCCGTGCAGTTGATTGTCTGAGCGGACAAAGGCCCCTTTCAGGGCTGTCAGGGGTTCAGCAAATAAATAAATGAATGAAGTGGCAGCAGAGGAAGAGGTGGTGGGAAGGGGCTGGTGGGGCCCGGCCAGCGTCTCCCCGTCAGCTGGCCCGGCCTCAGGCCCCACACTCTACTCTCAGGGGGCCACCGGGAGGAGGCGAGGGGAGGGGGCCGGGCACAGGGGGGAGCAAGGGGCGGGACCCAGGCACCAGGGGACACCCTTCAGCTTTGGGCCTGAAACTTTGAGAAGGTTTTCAGAGCAGCAGCCACGTGTAGCCTGGCACGGCCCCGGTGGTATGACGGGGGGGGGGGGGGGGGGGGGGGGGGGGGGGGGGGGGGGGGGGGGGGGGGGGGGGGGTGAGTCTGAGGTCCCTGGCTCCCTGGCTCAGGCCGGTGGCAGGGCTGGAGGGCCCACCTATGGCCCAATGTGTCCCGACAGTCCTGGGGTTCCCCCCTGGGGCCCCTACTTGGACCCAGATGGTCACTCTCCTGGCAGGATCTGGGCTCTGTGAGAGTGGGCAGGACACTGGACACAGAACCAGGACACTGAGTCCCCTTGCAGGTGGGGGGAGGGGGGCTTCTCTCCTACACAGCCTGAGATTGGGAAAGGGGAACATACATGGGTGTGCTCTGATCCCCCAACACAGGAAGGGCGAGAGTATCATGTGCCAGATTGGGGGGGGTAGCCAAGGCATCCCACCACCCACCCCGGGAAGAAGTATGGGGTGGAAGTAGGATGCCGGCTTCATTTTTCCAGGTCAGACAGAACAGAAGCTGGGGGGGCGGGGGGGACTGTCGAATGTGCAGGAACCACCCTGGAAGGCTGTCTGGAGGAGGGGCGGCAGGGAAGGGAGATGGGGCTGGGCCAGCTCCAGAGAGGTCCGCTGGCTGGCTGGCTGCTGCAGTCCTGGTCCCTGGGCCCAGGCCCCCAGGCCAGCGTTGACTCTGGTCATTCCCCGACAACAATGGCCAGCATTTAAATTCCAATTGAGTCGGCCCCAGTGGCCTCGGGCGTGAGAACGGGAGCCCCCACCCCCCGCCCAGGCCCCGCCCGCTACATTCCTGCCTCCCCAGAGATGGCCACGGCCAGGCCGTCGCCAGGGGGCCGGAATGCAGAGCTCAATGGCCGTGGACAAGGGCCCATTGAGCGGTGACGGGCGGGATTGAGCCGTCAGCGGTCCCACACACACTCGGGACACCCCCTGCCCACCCCACTCCCCACAAGAGGGACTGACGTAGATGCTTGGGTGGACCCCAAAAAAGTCTGGCTTCTCGGGGCTGGGTTCCCCCACATCCAAGCCTCGGCCCCCCGCCCTGCCTGTAGGCAGAGGGACATCCTGGAAGTCTTCATCACATCAAGTCTCGGCCCTGCTTAGAGCCCTCGAGGGCTGCCCAGTGCCCACAGGCATCGAAGACCAGAGTCTCCTGTGGCCAGGAGCTGTTCCTCTGTGCAGCCCAGCCTCGGAGACTGCCCCCAGCGCCCCATCACACCGATACTCTCAGTGGGTCTGCAGGTGTGACCTCTGAGCCCCCTCTCTCCACCCATTCCAAGCTGGCCAGTCTCCCTCTAGGAGAGCTCCTCCTGCCCCACCTGAAAGTCCCTTGTTCACCTGTTGGCCTGCTCTGGTGTCCTCGGGGAGCCCCTGGCCCTCAGAACCCCTGCCTGGGCCACAATGACCTATAGCTGATCCCTGATGGCCACGGCTCTGTGGCAGCCCAGGGTGGACACCCCAGATGCCGTGCAATGCCCCCAGGACAGAGAGACTGACAGTGGCATGAGGCTGTGGTCCTCTTGTGAGAAGCCCCTAGGAGGCTAGCTCCAGGCCCCCCAAGACCTGACCCTACCTCCTGTACTGTGGTGACTGCCTGAAGACCCCCCCTTCCCCATGCTGTCCAGAGCAACCCCCATCAGCACATTCCCCTGCCAGCCTGGCCCCGGGGCTTCCGCTGTGGCTGGCCGTCCCTGGCCTGGCACGGCAGCACCTTTGTCTCAGGTGTGAACACCTTGTTTCGGGATGGGGTGGGGGGGGGGGGAGAATGTCGGGCAGGAGGCCAGGGAACCTGAGCCTGGGAGGGGAGCGGGTGCTCCCTGGGGGCAGGCGGGTGACCAGACGGCACAAAGGGATAGCTGCTGCGGCCCCCACACCCTGGGGTGGGAGGGAGTGGGGGCTACAGGGAGGCTGGCACGGCGCCTGTGGGCAGTCAGGTGTCCTTCCGCCGGCCTGGGAAGATGAGCTGGCCCGCCTGTCTCTTGGGGTGCACTGGGATGCTGGGGGGGTCAAGCTGGTCGTGAGAGAGAGGGTGGGGCCCTGAGGTCTGAGATGGGCAGGGGGCTGCCTGCCAAGTCTCTGTCCCCCACCGCCAGTGGCACCTGGGCCCATCTCCCCCCCACCCCCAACATGTGAGTGAGGTTCTAGGCAGCCTACTCGCCTGTCACGATGACCACGTGGGCCACGGCCGGCAAGTCCTCCTCACTGTCCAGGCCTGAGCACAGGGGCAGGTGAAGAGGACGCTGCCGCGATGACCACCGTGCCCAGTCCCCACATCCTGAGTCAGGAGACTCAGGGCTCCAGTCTCACCACCTCAGGGGACATTGGCAGCCCTCCCCTATGCTCCCCAGTCCTTTCTTATCTCCAAGCTCCCCAAGGCCTGGAGAGGAGGAGCTGCCTCCTGGTGGCCTTCCCTCTGGCCGTGACCTGATCCTTGGGTCCCATCCTGCCTCCGGAACTTTGTGCTCGTCTCCCTGCCCCACTGCCAAGAGGGATTGGCCCCCGCCGGAGCTCCAGGTTCCCTGGTCTAGATCGAACGGGGGCCTGGAGGATGAGGGCGAGTTTTCCTAAGCTGCTCCGTGGTCGCCGAGGCCACCCCGGGTATGTGGGAAGCTGGAGTATTTGCGGCTGAGTGGGTGGGCTTTGTGGTTTGGGGTCCCCTGGTCCTGCCCCTCCTCTCATCTCTCTTGGCCCCCAGCCCAGGCCGGTGAGGTTTTCAAGACTGTAGCAGCCACCTGCCCTCCGCACTTCAATAGGTCAAGGGCCTTGGGTCCAGGTGTGCCGGGCTGACACGTCCCTCCCGGAGCCAGCTGCCCCCTTCCCTGACCTCTCACCACATGTGACCCTTCTCATGGGGACACTTCACTCATTCTGTGTCAACAGAAGCCCTGGCCCCGCTGGCCAGGGAGTGGGTGTGGCCAGCCCTCAGGAAGTCAGGCTCCTCCACCAGGCCCTTGTCCTCCACACCTCATCAGGCCAGCCCGGACAAGGGACAGGGGCACGGGAGGGTAGCCAGGCCTTGGCTGGCCCTCAGGGATCTGTCTACCCTCAGCCCGCCACGGAGGTCTTCACGCAACCCGGGGTCACATCCCCGCTCGGCTGCCTACGAGCCTCCCAAGGCCTCGTGCGAGGTCCAGACAAACTCATCACCGCCGGCCTCTCCATCCGCCTCTGGGACCCACATGGCCGTTTTGACTTGTGGCTCTTCTAACAGGCTGTACCTGTGCTTGAGAGGCCATCCTTGGGGGAGGGGGGCAGCTGTGACCACCAAGTGGAGCTCGGGGTGCTCCCTACCTCCAGCCAGCCCCCTGCACTGTCCATTCCTGAGCAGCATCTTCTTTCTCTCTTTGCTCTGGCTGCCGGGAAGCTCAGGATTTAAGAGCGGCAGCTCGTCCACTCTGAGGTGGAGACAGTTCTCTCTTCTTCACCTCAGGCAGTCTGCTGTGGACAAGCGGTGTTTTCCCAGCAGCGTAAAGCCTCACACCTCTGAGGCTGCCGGCAGGAGTCTCTGCGAGACAGTCCCTGCGGGGGACCCAGCCTCTCCCCAGCCTCCCAGTGCCAGTCCAGCCCTGCAGAACCACTCACCCAGATGGGCCCATCCGTCAGTGGGTCAGACACACCGCAGGAAGCAGTCTGGGGGTGGCACCTCTGAGTCCCGTTCAGGATGTTACAGAAAACCTGGTTCTTTCTTTTTTTTTGTTTTTGTTTTTGTTTTTGTTTTTTGGGGGGGCATCACTGCTCTCGGTGGTGGGAGTAGGAGGCCCAGCCCCACTGCTGGAATTGAACCTCCGTCCCAGTGGGCTGCAGTCCCGCGCACAACCACTACGCCACCGGGGCTCAGCCGAAAACCTGGTTCTTAGCACCCCAGGGAGCCCCAGACTCCCTCCTGTCCCCAAGGGCATCAACACACACAGACACGCAGGCCTCCCTCCCGGACAGGTGGCCCCCACGCACAGGGCCTGGGGCCTTAGCCCGCATTCTGGATTGCCTCCAGGACAGAAGGCAAGGCTGACTGGGAGTGAGCTCCCTGTCTGTGAAGGAATCAAGCGGAGGACAGTAGAGTGTCCTCGAGGCAGGCCGAGCTGTGGCAGCAGGAGTTGTGAACACTGGGCAGTGTCATGCCCCACGTGGGGTGTGGCAAGCAGGGGTGCCCAGCATCCCGCACGCTCATGCAGCAGACACCCACCCTGCCTGGCACCAGCTCTGCTGCCGGCCGAGCCCCCGGGACAAGGACCTGGGAGCTCCTGGCGAGGCCCGGGCCTGGTAGGCATCCCGGACTGAGGCAGCCACACACTGGCTTGGCCCCGCTCAATGGGCCCTTGTGTCTCTCCAGGGCCGCTAATCCCCCGCCCGCCAGCGGGACAGATGTGATGCCCGGCGGGCTCCAGCTGGCAGCAGCTGGCGGCCACACAGGGCTCGGATGTGCGACGCCTGGCCCGGGCCTGGTGTACATCCTCCGGTCTCCTGGAGAGCGTGTGTGCCCGGCACCCACTACCTCGGCGGCCCACGCTGCCCGGCTGGACCGTTCTCAGCTGTCCCCAGCCTGGGGGACCGTGGCTCTCTAGTCCGTCCTCCTGTCTTGGCTCAAAGCCCTCCTGCCGGTACCCCATGACACTGCTGCAAGGGGTTGGGGTAGGGGTTCAGAGGACCCAGCCTCCCCCCATGACTGGGTGTGTTAGTCTGGGTAGACTAGAGAAGCAAAATCATAGACACGCATATGGATATAAGGGTACGGTTTATATACATGAGGAAGGGAACATTGAGAAAGCATCCCAACCCAGTCCAGTTCAAAGTCATAAGTCCGATATTAGCCCATATGCCCAATACCAGTCTATAAAGTCTCCTTCCGACTCAGGAAGTCACAGACCAGTGGGTGCAGAGCCCCGGCGCTGGCAGGGGTCTCTCCATGGCTCCTCGCTTCCAGGGCTCAGGGTCCATCAGCAGCATCCAGTGGTGGTAGAGGCAACTCAGCGCTGGCAGGGCTCTCCATGTGGCTTCTCCAGCTTCAGAGGTCTGGTTTCATCAGGGTAAGGCCATGTGGCTTCTCCTCCGGCTCCTCCGGCTCCTCAGACGCTGCCATTTGTCTTGTCCGTAGTTCATCGTCTCTGAGACTAACTCCCAACAACCGGGGAGATAGCCTCTCAGCTCCATGATAGAGAGATCACAAGACTTCCCAGAAGTCTCAGGAGAAAGCCATGCCCCCACGGAGGCCTCATTGGCTACTCAATGGCTATCTCCAGATGAACAGGCTAGACTCCACCCCTACATCTCAATCACGAAATTAACAGAAGCACATGACCGGGACACTGGGTCAGAAGACGCAGCCATTGGGTGCAGGGCTGGAGGTCGAGGGTGGACCTGAAGGAATTGAGGCCGTGGGCCCCCATCGGTGCCCTGGGGAGGCAGCTGTTGTGTGAGGTGCTGTCCAGTGGGCCCTGACTCACACACAGCAAACGTACATAGCACAGGATGGGCCACTCCCCAGTCCCAGCACAGTAGGGCAGTAGGTTACGCCTTGGGCCACTCTCCGGAAAGGTCAGTGGTTCCAACCCACGAGGCCTTCCTCAGGAGAAAGATGGACAGCCTCAGAAACCCTGGGGAGGAGTTCTCCTCTGCCCTACAGAGCAGCCGTGCACCTGCTCCAGGGCTTTTTTGTTTCCCCTTCCAATCTGTGCATGGGGACAGCTGCCTGAAGCAAGTCAAGACCACAACCACGGTGGAGAGAGTGGGGGCCTGGTGCTGCAGTTGTTTAGGGATGTCTGCCGGGGGTCCCAGAGGCACCCAGGTTACAAGGGGGCCGCTCATCGGAAGGTCAGCCGTTCAAAACCACGAGCCCCTCGTGGGGAGAAAGATGAGGCTCCCTGATCGCCTAAAGAGTCAAAGCGTCAACAGGAAAATAGTGAGAAGTGATCATTTATCAAGGAGTCATGAGGGCGGGAGGGTGAGGGACGGCGAGGAAAGAGAGGAGCTCAAGTAGAAAGAGCTCAAAGAGAGGGCTCAAGTAGAAAGTAAATGTTTAGAAAATGGTGATGGCAACATTGCGTCCAAAGAGGTTTGATACAATGGATGTATCAATGTTCTAAGAGCTGTAAGAGAGGACTGAGCCCCGGTGGCGTAAGTGGTCCAGTGTGGGCGGGACTGCGGCCCGCGGGCTTGGCAGTTCAAATCCAGCGGCGGCTCTCAGGAGCAGCACTGGGTAGTGCCCACGGCCACCAGAGGCAGTGATGCCCTCCCCCCCCCCAAAAAAAAGAGCTGTAAGAGACCCCAGTAAGAGGATTTTAAGAAAGAGTGACAGTGTCGGAAATCCCTAGGGGTCATTCTGACCCATCCTTCAGGGTCTCTGGGAACCAGGTCTGGTCTTCTGATTAGCCAGTCAGGGTCTGGACACGGGCTGGAATGATTTCTGCCCCTGGCTCTCTAGAATCCCAAACATTGATCCGAGAGACCATAAAGGCAGACCCCTCTCCGGGCTTCCTGATCTTGGGGTCTCTGAGACCTTGCTCTGGGGAAGACACCCTGCCTGTACTGCGAGACCTCAGGTGTCCCTCTCTCCAGGTGGGTGACTCTCTGTCCAAGGAGAGAGGCGCGTGGGGCCGAGAGGGTCTGAGGCAGAAATGAGGTGCACATCATGTTGCCCTTCCTCAGCAGGTCTCCGGCACGGGGCCAGCGCAGACCCCTTGGGCTGGGCTGTGTGTGCACAGGACTTCCCGTGCCTGCCTGGGGCGTGTCTTCGCCCCCTCCAGCTGAGGCCACCTCGCTGGCTCTCTGAGGCAGCCAGGTGACCTCACCCTCACTCCGTCTGCATAGGCAGCCCACCTGGTGGAGGGTCTTCTGGACTAGGGACATAGGCTGACGGTGTCTCTCGGCTCCTGGAGCCACATGCCCGCGGGCCCGTTCCCCCCTCCATTCCTCTATGCAGCGTGCCCAGCCAGGACCACCCAGGGTGTGGAGGGCAGCAGGGGGAGTGTGAGGGGCTCGGGGAAGAGATCCCGGGGCAAGGACAGGGGTCTCAGGGAATAGGGCGAGGACTCAGCTGGCAGAGGGGCGACCCTGCTGGTGAGTAAGCTGCTAGGCATGACTATGGCAGCAGGTGACCTGGGTGGGGGGGGGACAGGGTGGCTCAGAGGGGCGGCTCAGCCCTGGTCTGGCGGGAACTCTGACGCTGACGGAGGAGCCCCGAGAGCGGCAGGCTGTCGAGTCTGCACCTGCCCGGGGCCGCGGCCCAACTTCTGGCACGACCAGTTCTGTGAGCTGAGCTCAAGGGCAGCAAACAGGCCGAATCCTTAAGCGCTTTACAAGGAGTACACGCGTGTGGGGGGGTGGGGATGGTGGGGATGAGCATCGAGCATTCTGTAGAAGAACGGCACAGACCACCCCCCAGGACATCAGAGTAAAGTGGGTGTGAACCCAGGGCAGGTCCAGCTGGTGGGGCCGGGCTGGGAGTGGTCCCCCTCCTCCGGTGGGGCTGCCCGTCTTGGGCTGAGGGCTGGCACAAAGGTTCCTAGCAGAGGGTTGAGGGGCAGGGTGGGAAGGGTGTAGTTGCAAAACCCCAGCTGTGGGGTCCTGCTGCCACGACCACACACCCCCCTCAGCAGCTGGGGCCCAGCAAGCAAGGCGGGGAGGGGTGGTGTCTGAAGTGCATCCTGGTTGAGCCTGGAACTGCCCCCTCCTCGGTGGCGAGGGGACCTGAGGACAGGCTTCGGTCACATTCAGCGCCCTGCCCAGGCCTCTGAGGGAGGACAGGCTGGCAGAATCCCGCAGGGGCAGTTCCACCCGGTCCCATAAGGGCCCTCAGAATTGCCATTGACCCCCTGGGCAATGGGTTAGCCTGAGACTACTCATCTCATCTCTGTGTATCCCAAAGACCCACGGGACTTCCTGGGGCAGGACTGTGGACTAGCCTGGGCCCCGGGCGCTGGGATGGCCAGGGGCATGGGGACTGGAAGGCCCGATTCCTGCGCTGAGGCTGTGAGCTGAGGCCCCACCCCTGCCAGGGGCCCCAAGACCAGGCGCAGAGGAGCACACACCTGTCTCCCTGTACCCGTGCATGCACGGGCCGGGCCCGGCGCTCGCCGGAGTTGGCGGGCTGGGTGTTCTTGCCCAGCCTTGCTCTGACCCAGTTTCCAGGCCCGGCCCAGGCTTCTGTGCTCCGACGGGCCAGTGGGCAGGCACGGTGTGTCGGGGCCCCGGCTGTCACTCCCAGCGTCGGCAAATGAGAGCCAGCATGGACGCGTCCACACACGTGGAGCCGGGGGGACGTGCGGATCCGTGTGGGGTGTGTGCTCACAGTACCTAATCGAGGGCGATGCCCTCGGCGCAGCGTCCCTGCCCTGGGCCCACCCACATCCTGCCCTCTGCCTCCTGCCTAAGCTCGCCAGGGGGACCGCTGCCCAAGAATGCTCTGCCCACCCTGCCTTCTCCGACCTCCAGAGG
The DNA here is from genome assembly GCA_004026705.1 of Nesogale talazaci. Classification (NCBI taxonomy): domain Eukaryota; kingdom Metazoa; phylum Chordata; class Mammalia; order Afrosoricida; family Tenrecidae; genus Nesogale; species Nesogale talazaci. The sequence goes on from PVJH01031291.1 coordinate 13,919, forward strand.
CGCCCACGTGCTGTGTCCTGTCCAGACTGAGGTCTAGGGACCCCCCATTCGAGGGCACACCAGGGTCCCTCTGTCCCCCCTCCCCATACACCCACACCCACACCGGTCAGTCAGGATCCAGGTGGAGAGTCCACGGTCGGGGTGGGATTTGGGGACAAGTCCTTTTGAAGGAGGCGGGCGGAAGGGTCCGGATGGGCAGGGAGGCAGTGAGAGCTTAGCCAGGGCAAAGGCTGCTGGGAGGAGGTAGGGAGAGGGAAGTGGGGGCAGGGCGGAAGGGTGACTGTGGGAAGCAGGCCCAGGGCCTGGCCAGGCGATAAGCCCCTTTGATCTGGGCTGAGCCAATGCAGACCCCTGCTCCGAGATAACCAGGGCCTGGGAACGTCCACGCTTGGCCCAGCCACCTCCCAGGAGGAGCCCACAGACCGATCTCTGACCCCTGGTGGACTCCGGACCGGAGGGCGGCTGGGCTTGGGGCAAGCTCAGCTGGAAACCCTGGGTCGAGAGGGCCAGAGCCAAGGCTCAGAGTTGGGGTGAGGGGTGGGGGGCGGAGCACAGTGGGCCTGGCTGTGGGGAGGGGAGCCTGGCGCACTCCTGGTCTACCCAGCCATGCGCCCCCCACCCAGGAGCCCTGAGTTTTGGCCTGGTGGGGCGAGGGATAGTCCCCCACCCTTCCACTGGCTCCCTGACCCCAGACCTCCTGACACTTGCAGCCTCGAGTGTGGTGGCCGGCGGGGACACAGGGGTCGGTGAGCACACACCGGCCAGGGGTGGTTGGTGTCTCCCAGCTCCCGGGACTGCCTCGGCTATGGCCCTTGGTGCCTTCCTGTCCTGGCTTGTCGGAAAACAGGATGGCCAGCAGACCGAGCGGGCAGGCATGGCTAGGAAGGGGCCTTTGGAGGCCACGATGATGTCTCTGGAGGCCACAGTGCTCTTTCACTGCAGGAGGCTCTTCAACAGAGGGGGCTAGACCAGGGACCCCCATGGGGCAGGTCCAGGGGCCAGAGGGATGGTCAGCAGGTAGCTGGATGCGAGAGGGTGGGCACCCCGCAGCTCCCCATGGCCTCTTCCTGCGGCCGACTAATCACAGGACTCCCCCCCCCCCCAAAGCAGAGCCTCGGTGAACAGCAGTTAGGGTCACCCCCTGGTAAGGTGCCTCATCTGGGAAATGGTGCTCAGGTGCCAATGGCCTGGGCAATGCCCTCACCAATGCCACCCCAACTTTGCCCCCATGCTTCTGGCTGGGGGGGGGGCACAAGGCACAGGCCGGAGGGGGCTCAGGGTGTCTGAAGCTCAGTGGCTGGGGTTCACATGGAGTTAGAGGGCACTCTCTGGCCTTTGTCCACCCCTCCCACTGAGTCAGGTCAGGCAACCCCTTCCTAGGAAAGAAGGACTCCTGGACTCGGGGATCCCCAGTGGGCCAGTCATTCCGACCTGTCTTCCATGGGGTCCAGGAGTCAGAGTGGAGGGTCCTAGGTCAGTGAGTGTGTGTCCCAGCCAGTCCCTCCTCCAGGCTTGCCTCCCTTGCACTTTCGGGGGTCTCCCCTCTTTGGGCACCACCGACCACACCCCCACTGGGGAGCAAGGTCTCTACCCTACCCTGAGGCAGCTCCGCTGGACGAGGCCAGTTGCGGGGTCCCACCTGGGGACCCAGTTTGTGGCCAGTGCTAGCCACTGAGCGCCCAGAATCGTGGGGGTCCTGACCACTGCTGGATGCTCCTGGACATTGGCCAAGGGTGTGCGTGGTAAGATAGAGGAGCAGAGTGTGTCTGGCAGCCCAGTTAGACTCTTCACAGTGGCCCTGGGGCCTCTGCCCATTGGCCAAGTCCACTCTGCAAACAGCTGCCTCCTCCAATTAGCCCTGTGCAGGCCTTGGTGCCAACATCCGGAGGTTGGCGGCTGGGGGCAGGGGGGACAGTTCTCCCTCAGGCTGCTGGGCACCCAGCCTGAGCCTAGGGGTTCAAACCTGCCCTGCCAGACTCCCCAAATGTTGCAGTGTGGACCCACCCTTGCCAAGCTCCGCTGAAAACCTCTCTAGCACAAGACTGTCAATGCCTGGGGTCTGGGCTGGCCGAAGAAAGGTTCAATGCCTGCCTCAGTTTCCCCCCTATCAAACAGGCCCTTACTTCCAACCTCAGCACCCGACAAGATGTGGATCCCCCTCTCCCCATCATCTGCAGGGAGGAGTGAGTGACCTCCCTTTGACCTAGGTTGGGCACGGAGAGGCACCCGTGGCCTGCTGGACCCTCTCTCGCCTTCAACGTGGTTGAGGTTTGTCTGCGGGGAACCCTCGAAGGAGGGGCTCCTGTTGAGGCTGTGAGATCGGTCCTCTCCAGGGACGTCCTCGGGGCAAGTCTAGAAGGCCAGACCGAAGGACGGAAGGCTCATTGTGAGGAGGGGTGGGGATGGCCACGCCAGAGGGCAGCAATGACGTGGGCTTGGTCTGGCCGGCCTGGGGCCCCCGAGTCCTAATTCAGCCCGAGCCTGGAGTTAGAGCTGGTTTAATCTTGGCAGGAAGGCTGGTGCCGGGGGTGGGGGTGGGGGTGAAACCTTTTCAAAAAATAATAATAACAAAAACCCTCATTTAGAAGGTTTCCAAGGCGTGCTGAACCCCAGAAGGGTCCTGGAAAAAATGCTGAGAGGGTTGAAGTGTAAATGGACCCAAAACACCATAATTAAATTTCCCTTAAATTTACCAGCGTTTGGGGTCAAAGAAAAAATAAAACTTAGGGAAAATACACTTGAGGTTTCAGGCCTATGCCAAGTGCTTAGGAAAATAGATTTCTGAACAGCTCAGCGGCTACTGGACAGGCCCCTGCCAGCCAGGAACCCGTGGGCCTTAACCCCTCCCTGGTCTGCTGTCTGTCCCACATCGACCCTGCTCCAGCCCCTTCCTGTTCGGCTTCACAGCCATGGGGGCCCCATCCACACTTGGCCTCGCAGCTGCTTCTGCATGGCCAGAGCTGCAGCTTCACACCAGGCTCTGGGGGGTGGGGTGGAGTGGTGACTTCCAGGGGTCCTTTGTTTCTTGCCTTCCGCCCTTCCCACACCCAGAAGGTGGGGTTTGCAGCCCCCCCCCCCCCATTAAGTGCTCTCTGTGTGCAGACAGCTTTGCCCAAGGGGAAGTTACCACATTTTATAAAGCCCAAAGTCAGGGCTGGAGGTGTCCCAGCCTGTGCCAAACCAAGGGACCAAAAAGGCCGGGAGGGCTGGGGCTGGGGCTGCTGTGTCCCACGCACAGCTCCTAGCAGTGACACTTGATGCCGGGTGAGACCCTTTTTGCACAGCCTGCCGGGGAGCTCAGAACACAACTCTAGGCGAGGACTCAGGAACTAGTCCCGTTGGGTGAGAGACCTGGGACTCGTCTACCCTCTTCTGCTTTCTTCAAAATGACATCTTGGTTAGAGTGAGAACATCCACAGGGTGGTGGTGGTGGTGGTAGGGGGTGCTTTTCCAACCCTCCTCAAGTTCTCTGGGCATAAATCAATGAAAGAAGCAGCGTTTCCCCACCATGCAGCCAAGCTCGGTTCAGCAGTGGCTGGCCCTGGGCCCTGGGCCCCTGCCTAAGAGGGCGGTGGTGGTCTGCAGGGACGGAAGCCTTCGCAAGGGACCGCATTGCCAAAGGGGCGCACTGCCTGAGAAACCGACAGGGCAGTGTTGTCTACTGGGAGAAGGGCTAGCTCCTCGGATTCCCAGGGAAGTGGTCCTAAGACCCCCCCCTCAAGGCCTCAGCCCCACCCAAAGGTCAAGCCCTGCCCTGGTGAATTAAGCAGCAGGCTCCCACTGGCACTCAGTCCTCCTGGGTCCCAGGGCTGCAGGTAACAAATCCCTGAGCCTAGGCCTCCTTCCCCACCACACTGGGGGCGGTGGGAACCCCAGCATGCCAGGAGTCCCACTGTGGGCCACCAGAGTGGGTGAAGTCACGGCGGGGCTGCCCGCTGCCCGCGTGGTGGTCCCTTCGTCCCCACACTCAGCACCCAGCAGAGCCAGCGGGACTCCGTGCTTGTTCTCACCGGCACGGCCCAGCGAGCCAGTGAGTCAGTTTGACTTGCCAGCGCGGCACCGCTAGCGTCTCTGCTCTGCCCTCTGCCTCCCTCACACCCTCATGTTCGTTCTGAGCTCCAGGGTCGGTGCCTTCAAGGCCGTGGTCCCGGGGGCAGCTGGTCTAGAAGAGCAACCACAGAAGGGACATCAGGGAAAGCAGATGTCCAGAGGTCCCCAAGGGGCCCCCTGAACAAGTTCTCTGCCATCTCTCCTCTCACCTCGCTCACCTGGGAGGGCTTCCCTGGCCAGGTGACCTCCGTGACATGGCTAAGTCCCTGCAAAGAGCAGGGGGGCGAGGGGGGGGGGCGGTCAGCTCTAATGCACTAGCTTTAATGATAAGAACTGTCAGGGCACTGCGGAGGGTAAAAGCCTCTGTAAAACATGGAGAACACTGGGGGGGGGGGGGAGGCACCACCCACCACCCAGGAGCATGCTCTGCCCAGGGGCCTCCAAGCGGGGCAATTGTAACAGTGAAACCAGCCAGAAGCTTGGAAACAATGATTCTGCACTTGAGATTCATTTTTGACAATAATTAGCACACAATCCTTTTACAGAATGTACTTTCCGGGAGGCAGGGGGAGGGGGGCCAGGACCAGGCTGGTGGGAGGACCAGTGGGTTTCCATCCAAAGCCCTGGGCAGAATCAGCCGGGTCCTGCCCTTTGACCCTCCCTGTTGTCAGCCATACGGTTCCCCCTGGAGGCCACAGTGAGAGGGTCACTTTCAGACGGGGAACAGCGCTAAGGGACAAATTTCAACGTAGTGTGGCAAAACACTGCCCACCCCCCCTCCCCAGGTATGTCCCCCAACCTCACCTCCAAACTCCCTGCCTCTGATTTCGCCTCACAGTGACCCTGTCTAGCAGGGCAGCACCCCCCTTTGTGGCCCCAAGGCGACGACGCTTCACAAGAGAAGGCACTCAGGGCTGGGAGTGGTTTTGAACTCCTGTGAGGACCGGCCCAATGCTTAACACCCAGGGCCACCAGGGTCACTCTTCAGGGATGCCAAACCCCCAAAGCCAAGCTCCCCGCCATCAAGACCATGCCAACTCATCGTGCTCCTCGGTGGGTTTCCGAGAGCGTAACCTGTTTTGGGAGTAGAAAACCCGGTCTCTCTCCTGCTGCTGGTTTCAAACTGCCGACCACTAGACCACCCCAGCTCCTATGGTGACTCTAGCACAGGGTGGACCGTGCCGCCTCCGTGCGTCTGAGACGGTCACTCCGTACCGGACCAGAAAGCTTCCTCTGTCGCCCTCAGCGGAGCCGGCGGCTTCAAACTACCATTCGGCAGTTCCAGACCATCAGCACCTCTATGAGAGAAAGGCTGAGCCTTCTACTCCCATCAGCCGTTAAGCTTCGGAACCCACGGGGGCTTCTGGGAGTCGGTGTCTACTCAGAAACCAACCAAACCAGGGGTCCCGGTCGGCTGCCACCCCCGGCGCCCCCATGCGCCTCAAAGTACGACTGCTGCCCATAGAGTTTGTGAAGGCTGGTTTGGGGAGCTGGGTCACCAGTCGTCGCTGGGTCAGCTGCAGCCTCCAAACGCCCAGCTGCACTGTTTGTGTGTGCCCTCATAAAAGGCACAGAGTGGAGGAGGCCAGGGGAGGAAGGAGGCAAAGAAGGGAGGGATAGGGGGCCACGGGCCAAGACAGCCTGGAGTCACCAGGGGTCAGACGCAGTGGGGCAGGATCTTCAGCAGGGACCTGTCAGGGACAGCCCGAGCAGTTGGGCTTTCTGGCTTCCAGAGCGTGAGAGACTCTATTTCCGATGCCTGAAGTCATGGCCATCAAAAATCGCCCACCCCCTCTGCTCTGTCAGTTCCAGCTCAAGGCGAACAAAGTTGGATGGTCTGACTCTGCAGGAAGGGAAGGGTTCTAGCGGCACCGGGTAGACAACTTAGGACCCACCCTACCCCCAGGTCTGTTTCTGGGGGGTGGCAGGGGAGGGAAGGATGAGTCCCCGCCTCTCCCCTTCAGCCATGGCCTGGACTGCAGCATGCCAAAGTGAGGTCGTGCCCATTCCGAAATCGCAGCTGAGATGCCACGAATGGGTGGTCACACGCTCAGACAGACAGGGGTGCAAACAGGCACCATCTATCTCCCTGGCATGGGCCTCCGGGGCCTCGTTGCTAAGAGGAAACCACCCTCACAGGAGAGCAGGAGGCAAGTGGCCCAGAGGGGCAGGGTCCGCCTGGACAGCTGGGGCCAGGGAGGGGCTGTGGACTTTGCTCTGGGAGGGGGCCTGCAGCTCTTGAGAGCCTCCCAGCCCACCAGTCACCCTCCTCCCTGTCCTCCCCGGCCCAATCCTGCCCTGCCAGTTTCTTTCCACAGGTGCAATCCCAACCCCACCCTAGGCAGGGGGCCCAGGGGCACAGGCCCCGCCATCCCGACCCACGAAGTCACTGATTGATCAACTAGTTAATAGATTAGGGATGAATAGGCTACGGTGGCCTGGGGGGGGGGAGAGGGGGGAAGACGACCCTGGGAGAGGACCTGGGAGTGAGGGATGACAAGGGCTGAGGACGGGCATGGGCGTGACCTGTTTGGCCAGCAACGATGGAGTCGGCTTGCAGTAGCCGTTTTGAGGTCGCTGTGGGACCACAGGGTGGTCATGGAGTATTCCCTGAAGTCTGGGCCCTGAGCTGGAAGGGCTTGAGCCTGCTGTCAGCTTTCTCGGAATTCTTACCGCCCGTTTTCTGAAAGGGCCAGGTGGCCCGGAGGTTCTGGACCCCCGGGGAGCCCTCCTCTCACTCTGGCTCTGGTAAAGGCCCCTGACGCTGTGCTCCCTCCAGCTCCTGGGCTTGCTTGGAACCCTCTTTCTTGTGCACTGGGCTTGGGCCCAAGGTCCTTCTTACTTAGGATCCCAGATGTCCAGGCCCTCTGAGAATCCAGCTCCCCCGCACTATCAATTCTCCTCAGCTTGCAAAACTACTTCCTCTCGCAGGGCCAGGCTAGTGGCCCTCGCGGGTGAGCGACAGTCGGTCGGCCTCACGGCGCTGGGAAGTCTCACATCCTGCCCACCCCACACCCCACGGAGAGCGTCTCGAGACTCCCCTTCCGCCCCCATCGTCCTCCCCGCGCCAGCCCCGTGCCCTACATTCGCAGGCCCGGGCCCGGGCCCAGGGTTGCGCTGTGCAAACACAGGCCGGAGTTTAGCCTCGCTGTGCTCACGCAAGGCCCGGAGCTGCGCAGAGGGGCCGCCCGAGCCGGGTCCCGGCTCCCACGCCCTCCGAGACCGCCCGGCGCCCCCACCCGGCCCCACCCCCTCTAATCCCCTTCGCCGGCCTGGGCGGAACGAGCGGTGGTCCCGCCCCTGGACCACCCTGCGGGGCGGGGCGGGCCCCAGAGCCCTAGCGAGCTGGGCCGGGGGGCGGGCCGGGGCGGGGCCGGGGCGGGGCGCGCGGTAGGGCCGGCCCCCACTGGCTGCCGCGCGCCCTGGCGCCCGGGCTTCTCAGTGCGCGGCGGCGGCGGTGGCGCGGGCATCGAGCGGCGCACGGGCATCGGAGGCCCCTGCTCAGCCGGGCGCGGACCCCGGTGGACCGACGGCCGGAGGAGCGGGCCGAAGGCCGGAGGGGAGCTGCGCGCAGCGGGCCGGGCGCCGACTCGCCAGGTCGGGGTGCCGAGGGGCCGGGCGCGGGGCACGGGTGAGGGTGGGATGTTGGCTTCGGGACGGTCGGTCCCTGCGGCGGCGCCCGGGGCCAGGCCCGGGCTTCCCGCTCCGGAAAGTTCGCCGCCGCCGCCCTGGGAGGGCTGTGGCCGCCGGGAAGGCGGCGCGGAGGGAGGGACGGCGGAGGGGCGGCGGTGGCGCCAGGCGGCCCGGAGCCGGGCGGAGGGGCGAAGGCCGGTCCGCCGGGTTAACGCGCCGCTCGCTCCTCTCACAGACTCCGGAGCGGGCCGTTTCCGCCTCCGGACCGTGGGGACAGCATGCCCGCGTGCATCGCTTGAGGACCCCTGCCCCGTCATGGGGAGCGCCCCGGCCTGCGCCCTCGCGTTCTGCGTGGCCGTGGCTGTCGTGTCCGGTGCCACCTCGGAGTCCCCGGGCACGGAGCGGCGCGTCGTGCGGAGAGCCGCAGGTAAGGGGACCCCACGGGGACTGGGCGGAGCGGACGCCTTCCCGGACAGGCCCCGCGTGACAGGGCCCCCGCTCTCGCTGCCTCGTCCTCTCCGGGCACCGCGGCTGGAGGTGGCACGGCGATTGGTGGAGCCGCCCAGAGCTGCAGGGCTGCCACCCAAGTGCTCGGCCGCCGCGGGGAGCCGGGCCCCTCGGTGGCGTCACAGCCCCTGCCCCCCGCGGTACCCCCCAGGCGCCGTCGGGAGGGAGCCGGTGTGAGGTTGCCAGGATTCGGGCTACTGCGCTGCGGGCTCCACCGACGGAGTCGGACGACGGTGGCCGGCCCCCATCCCTGTCCTTGAAGGGGGCCAGTTTCGGCCAAGCCGGGACCGGCACCGTGGGCAGGCGCGTCAGGCGGCAGAGAACTTGCCCGGTGACCCCATCCCCTTGGCGGTCTGCTTAACCAGCGGACGCCCACCCAGGCAGGTTCTCATGCCATCGGCCCGCATGGGGAAGGGACTAGCTCCCAGGGGTGCCAGGTAGGGGGCACGAGGAGGTGAGGACGTGTAAGACGGGGGCCCCAAGTTGGTGGTCCCGTTCCAGTCCCCTCTGAGAACTCGGGGACAAGGGATGGGCTGCGGCGAGAGGTGGTCCGTGACGAGCCCCGCCCGCACACGCGCCGGCCCCCGCTGGGAGCCCCGGGTGCCGCCCGCCCTCGCACGCGCAGCCACGCTGGACGGCTGCCGGGGGGCACTGCGCCCCTAGCCCCTGGGACGGCCATCTCCTTGGGCGCGGACGGAGAACGCATCGTCTCCTGGCCAGGGCGTCCTGGCCGACGAGGCGGGCGGGCGGCGCGCCGGGAGGCCCTGGACGGTGAGCCCTCGCCCCACCCGGGCCGGGCGCGAACAGCCGCGTCTTTGTACCTCTGCTCGGCCACAGACCGCGCATTGATGGCGGCGCGGCCTCGCGGGGAGGTGTGAGCGCTCCGAGTGGCCGCGGGCGCGGCGTGCCAGGGAGGCGGCCAGGCGCGGGCAGGAAGGAGGCAGATGGCGGCCCGCCCCCTCCGCGCGCCCCCCGCGCCCCTTTCTCCCGCGGCGGCTGCAGCCTCCCGGAACAATGTCATTTTTTTTTGTGAATGAAAGTGGGCCTGGCGCTTGAATACGCGTGTCTTTCAGCAACGTGACAGAGGCCGTCCGGAGGTCAGCGCGCGCTTTTAGCCCCAGCTCCGCTGGCCCCTGCTTCCAGGGGCGCCGAATAGGCGGCGGCGGGGGAGCCCCGCATTAGCATTCGCATTCAGATGAAGATATTACTCTCTCTGCTCCGGCGGGGCGAGTAGCTCGGCGGACGGGCTGGAGGGGCGGGGTTTCGGCCCTCGCTGGGACCCCCCCTGTGGTGGCGGGGGGTGGGCTCGGGGCCTCCTTCCATCCCGCACCGGGAAAGAGCAACCTCTCTGAGGCCCCAGGCCTTTGGGAAGCGCAAGTGGGTGGGGGTAAAGGAGGGTGCAGCGCTGCTGCCGGTCCCTGCGGATGAGGACTTTGGAGGGGGCAGGCTGTCGCTGTCGGCACCCCTCTGGCTGCCACTGTGTCGCTCCGCTCCTGCATGAGAGCTGGTGGAACAGGTAGTGCGTTGATAGGTCAATAAACCGAATCCGGTTCTTTAACGAGATGGGCTGAGCAGTAAAAATACAGAGGTCTAAAACGGGAGCCAGAGCCTGCTGGTCAGGGTGCAGGGCAAGCTGGTGGCCAGTGGCAGGATGGCTCTGAGCTCCCATTGTGGGATCCCAAGTTGCTCCAGCCCCAGGAACCCCAAGTCTCAAATTCCTGGGGGATATCCTCAATGCTGACAGCTCTGGCCAAGGCAGTTTCTCAGGGTCCTAGGGGGGCGCTTCTGTGCATTTCTCCCCCCCCCCCCC
>PVJH01031292.1:0-23895 GCA_004026705.1 Nesogale talazaci
CAACAGATGTGCATGGATTGTATGAGCCCCCGATAAAATGATTTTTAAATAACATCAAATATATTACAAGTCTCTGTAAATTTTTTAAGTAAACGATCAGTGTTTCATATTTTACCTCTTCCTCTGCTACCACCTGAGATATCCTATAGCTATATGGCGGTGTTAAAAAGACTTTTTGAAGTGGTAGAGGGGGAGGGGGCCTTATATCTATGTACCTGGATTCTTGTGCTTGCTCCAGTCTAAGCACAGTGTTTGTGTGGGTGTCCAACCCCGGGGATAAAACCTAGAAGAGAGAAAAGAGCCTTTTGTGCCCTTTTACTACCTTTTCACCCTACAGGTTCCAGTGCACCTGGGTGATTAATGCCCAACAGATGGCAGAGTAATGGTGGCCTGGAGTCTATACTGGTGGCAGTGCCTGTTGGCTCAAAAATACCCAGCAGAGGAGGCAGCTGTACCTAACTGATCATCTAGAATCCAAGGAGAAAAAAGCGAGTCTGAGGCAGAAAATGGAATAAAAATAAGAAATGATATCTATAGATTCATTTAACCCAAACTTCCCAAATATTATAAAAAATATACTGGGTGGTATTTTAAAAGGGGTTTAAAGTTCTGCAATAGCAAATGGGAATAAAAGTCCATATACAAGCAGCTTATGCATTATCCTGATGTTAGGGAGATTCTCATTATGTGCCAAGGTGAGCAGCTAGCCCCTTGTAGTAGTTACGTAACCTGCTGTCAACTTGAGCATCAAGAGTGAAGTGGTGGCGCGTAGCCTGTCAGGTCCCAGCTTGATGACCTCCTTTGGGAGCATTAAGAAGGTAACTAGCTTACATGCTCACTCCCTGGGAGATATTGTAGCTAACAAGACACATGGAGCAATGCTCGTTAGTGTCCTGAGCTGGAGCAGCCCTATGGAGACCCTGCCAGCCCTGAGATGCTCACACCACCACCGGATCCACAAAACTTTTCACTGACTAGCCTGTGATCTTTCTGCATTCGGCATCATTGCATGTATTCACGAGTCTGAAGAGGAATATATATAGATTGGTATTGAGCCCACAGATTAATATTGGACTTTTGAACTTGATTTTGACTGAGCTGGCATGTTTTCACAATGTTCAGTTGCGCATATATATAAACTCTTACACACGTGAACGTGTCTATGAATCTGTTACTCTGGTCTACTCAGACTACCACAGTTTCTTGTTGATGAGCACCGCTGCTGCCTCGGTCCCATAATATATCTGCCTAATGCGTCTCCTTATCTCAGCTACCTTCACTCCAACTCCAAAGGTCTAGGATTTGGGGCATATGCTTTTGGAGAAGGGCCCCAGGGCCTCCTATTTTTAATATACATTTGAAATTTATTTGTTGTTTGTATTTTAACAGTAAAAATGGCTTACAATTGTTATTATGCTATACACCAAACATTTATGTGTGTGATCCACACAGAATTTAGAGATAGATAGTGTGCCCCACAACCTTTTAATAATTGAGACATGGCAAGTTTATCTTGGTAAGACAGGCAGAGTCATACCTCAGCAGATAGGCAGGTGAGTGGATCCATGGGTGGGTGAGTGGATGGATGGATGGATGGATGGATGGATGGATGGATGGATGGATTAGATGGGCAGATAGGCACAGTGACACTATACAGAAAATTAAACAGAGGCCACATTGTAAACAGAATCTTACATCTTTCTGTGTGAAAAAGAGCCCATCAATCCAGTGACTTTAATTAGATAAGATCCTATCCTAGAAGTGGCTTCTGGGATTTTGTCCTGCAGAAGAGAGGAGGAAAGGGAGGACAAGTCACAGAGATTTCAGAGTCCTTTCATCCAATAACTGCATTTGCCTACTTTATGTATTTGGTCCCAATGTAAATGTTTTTATCCAAAGAATTATGCTGATAATGTTAATTTGAGAATCACTGTTGTGTATCCCATTACTGTTGTGTATTCCATTACTGTCATCAAAGATGAGAAAATGGAGTCCCAGATTCTCTCAGATCACAGAGTAAGGTTAAGGCAACGTTAAACCAAATACACGAGCTAATTCACTTGTGGAAGACAGCCTACTCAAAGGTGACTGAGAACACTTCCTCAGACAGTCATTGTTGAGGAAACTGACTCCTGTTTGGGGGAGAGGAAATCAGGAGTTGCCATGGTAGGACAAATGAGGAATCTTCTCATAGTAAGAATAATGTGACATATTGTATTAGTCTCAGGAGTCTAAAGAAACAAATTCATAAACAGTCATGTATATAAGAAAGAGTTTTATATACAAGAGCAACTATACATTAAGAAAATGTCCCAAGCTGAGCCCCAGTGGCGTAAGTGGTTGAGTGCGGGACTGCAGCCTGCGAGCTTGGTGGTTCAAATCCAGCGGCAGCTCTCAGGAGCAGCACTAGATAGCGCCCACGACCACCAGAGGCAGTGATGACCAAAAAAAAAAGAAAAAGAAAACGTCCCAACCCAGTACAGTCCAAGGTCAAAAGTCAATATTAGTCTAAAAAATCTTCCTCAGACTCACCAAACACATGCAATGATGCCAAATGCAAGATGATCACAAGCCAGTGGGTAGAACGTCTTAGCAACAGTGGTGTTGCAAGCAACTCTCTGTGGCTTCTCCAGTTTCAGAGGTCTGATTGCATCCAGGTGGCTTATCCGATTCAGGGCATCAGGGTAGTCCCATGTGTCTTGTCAGCTGCAATGTCTCCCAGGGAGTAAACAAAGAGAGATAATGTCTCCTGCCTCCAAGAAGGACGTACCACGTTTCCCAGAATTCTCAGAGGGAAGGCCATACCCACACAGAGATCTCATTGACTATCTCCAGATTGACAGGGTAGATTCAACCCCTACACCTTTAATCCTCAAATTGACACCCTGCCCCAGATTAGGCCACTTCCACACCTATGGAAAAGTCCCAAGAGTTTCTTAATCAGTTGCACCACGTGGTCTCCTGATTTACTTAACAGTAAGTCTGTTACCTCAATAAGAAAACCCTCTTCCAATCTGTTTGTAAGTCCCTGGCGGCCAAGAGAAAGGAATATAGACTGCTTTAAGCAATCCCCATTCAAGGTCAACTCTGCCCTCCTGGGTTTCCACAGGAATTACTTTTCTGGCAAAGAGTTCTTAAAAAGTTTGCACAATGACTGATCCCAACAAGCACATCAAGAAAAAGCCCTCTGCCCAGCTGTGTAGATAACACAAATGGAACGTGTGTGTCTTGGTAAAAACACCTTTAAAAATCTGTTGACGTCAAGCTGATTCTGATTCATGGTGCCCAGTGTGTGCCACAGAATCGCTACATGGAGTTTCATTGTCGTTGATGTTTTACTGTCATCTTTACTGAAGCAGATCCTAAAGACTTTTTTCCATAGCACTTCTGAATAGCTCTGAACCCTAACCTTAAAACTTATCATTGAGCACAAATGGTTTGTACTACCCAAGGATGTGTAATCGTCTTACATATTTAGAAATCTAAAATTGTTGTCCTGCTCCTATGAAGAATTCCTCGAAGAAACAGACTCACGAAAGTGATCAAACACACACACATATGCACATGCACATGTTCACTTGGACACAGTGCTCATTTACTAACTTGCAATGAAAAATTCTGCTATCAGGGAGACTGAATTGCTCATATCTGAAATTATGACGTTCCTTCCAAGGAAGATATTTATGCTCATAAAAAGTGAGCAATAAAAATGAGCAATAAAAAGTGAGCAATATATATTTATTGAATTAATGAGGGAAGCAATATTATCGGTAGAAGATTGAGTTATTAATTTACCCAAACAAACACATCTCTCAGGGAGAGTGGATGATCACATAAGAACAACCACACAATCGCTTCTTGGCTTTTTGGCTAAGATCAAGCGAAGTATAATCTGCATATCCTCTCCTTGTAAGCAAATGATTAATATGAAAACACAGGTTATCAGAAGCTTGCCAGAATACAAGAATCAGAATTAAATCAATAGGAGCAATGAGATCGCCAAGATTGATGCCACCCAATATGTCAGCTTTTAGTGTCACATCCCTTCTCGTGACACCCTTCCCCACAAGACCACAAATAATCCTTAGTTATGCTTATCTAACTGAATCATGAGATTATACATGACAAATTGAGTTGTCAATTGCTTAGATATAGTTTCAGGCACTGTCATCAAGTCTGTAACAACTCATAGTAGCACTATTGGACAGAGTAGAATTGCCCCATGTACATTTCCAAGATTATAAATCTGTACCCGAGTAAAGAAGACTGACTGGTGGTTTCAAACTGCTGACCTTGCAATTAACAGCACTCCTGTCAACAACTAAATTGCTTTGCAATACCTTTCTGCATTAAATCACACTATTAGTCACTGCTCGGGAGCCTTTTAAAATATATACATTTCTTCTTTTTCTTTAGTGATTGTTTCATTATCCAAAAAGTTATTGACATAGGTCCCCAGAGACTATTACCACAATATTTCAGCAGAAGCACCCAAAACAGCAACCTCTATAAAATGACTATAAAACACTGGAAGCAACAATAGCAACTGCGTGTGCTTTTGGAATATGTTAATGAAATTAAACCATAATTTTAATTGAGTAATAGCAGCTCTGACCAGAATGCATTACAGGGTTCCAAAAAGTAAACAAGCCTAGTTTTGCCTTGTTCGTTATTGACTATGTGTGGACATTCATCTGTGTAGGTCAGAACAAATTATGAATAACATTGCAAAAATTAGGAATTCCAGAATACTTAAGTGTGCTCATGAGGCACTTCTATACAGGAAGAGGCAGTAATTAAGGATAAAATGAAATACTGAGTGGTCGAGTGGTCTAAAATCAAGAATGTTTTGTGTCAAGACTGTATGCTTCCCCAGTATGTCTTCAATCTGTGCACTCAGCAAAAAATACAAGAAGCTGGATTATCTGAAGAAAATAGCAGGGTGACTGGAAGAAGACTCATTAACAACCTATGACTAACAGATGACATAACTTTTCTTGCTCAAAGCAACAAGGACTTGAAACACTTACAAAAGAAAATCAAAGACGATAGCCTTTTCTATGGGTTGCATCTCAACAAAAGTCAAAAGCAGAAATCATCACAATTGAGACAATAAGAAGCATCATCAATATCAAATCAAACCAAATCCACTACTCTCAAGTCAATGTTGCCTTCTGAAAAGCTAAACTCTCTGCTGCTGAATCAGTTCTCACTTGGGTCGACCCTGCAGGGCAGGGTGCAATTGCCTTGCCCTGGTGGTGTAGTGGTTACAAGGTGGGATCCTGACTTTGAAGTCACCACCAGGTGCTCCTCAGAGAAGGAAGATGAAGCCTTCTACTCCTGTAAAGAGTTACATTCCGCTTTCTGGAGACTCTATCGAACAGAGTAGGGAAAAGAGGACCACAGAAAAAGGAAGAAGCTCAACAAGATCAATGGACCCAGGAATTGCAACAATGGCCTCAAAATAAGGCCAGTTGTGAGAAAGGCACCAGACAGTGCAGTGTCTCACTCTGCTGTACATCAAGTCACTATGAGCTGAAACCTAATCGACAGCACTTACCAACAACAATCCCATATTATTCAGCAGAAGTAATATGTCGTAGAGTTGATCTTCAGGCTTTCCAAAACTGTAAACAATCTTCACAGGAACTCACACCCTCATCTTTCTCCACAGAATGGCTGGTGGTTTAGAATCACTGATCTTGTGGTTAGCAGTCCAATTAATACCTTGCTATGCCACCAGGGCTCCCTGTGTAAATAATAATAATAATAATAATTACATAGAACTCCTTACGGTCATGATAAATAGAGAAAAGTTGGGAGTTATCAAGAATTCCCTTTTACTTGAATCCACAAGCAATACTCATGAAAGCAGTAGTCAAGAAACCAAATGAGATATTGCACTGGGCAAGCCTGTTGCAAAAGAGCACTACAAAGTGTGAAAAAGGAAATATGTCACCTTGAGGACGAAGGTACACCCGACCCAAACCAGGGTATTTTCAATCACTTAATATATAGGTGAAATCTAGATAATGAATAAGGAAAATCAAGAAAAACTTGGTGGTTTTGAGTTTTGGTGCTAACGAAGGATATAAAGTATGTCATGGACCGCAAGAAGACAACAAATTTGTGTTGGAAGAAGTACAGCCAGAATGTTCTTTAGAAGGTAGGATGGCGAGACTTCAACTCATAAAGTTTTGGCAGGAAGGACCAGTTACTTGAGAGGGCTATTATGCTTGGTAAAGTAGTGGGTCAGTAAAAAAGAAAGATCTCCTCCAACAAGATGAACTGGCACAGTAGCAGCAATAACAGGCTCAAACGCAGCAACCATTTTAAGGATGGCAACAGAGCTGGAAAGATTTTGTTCTCTTATACATAGATAAAGTCGCTATGAGTCAGAAACAATGTGGTGGCCACTAACAGAGATGAGCTGGGTTCACTCATGGTGTTTTCACAATAAAATTACACTGAGACACTTCCCAAAAATATTACAGATGGTCATCTTGGTGTCACCTGTTTTGTCAGTGTCACCTGGTGGGTCCATACCCCTGCAACCCAATTTATATGAGACCACTGATAGAAGGCAACTCAAGTCTTTCCAAGAAAGAAATTGCTCTCAAAAAAAGACAAACCAAGGCCTGCTCATTTAATACAGGTAAGCTTTACCAAGAGAAACATAAGTCTTCAGTGTGCTTAGCCCACACACCTCTCTCCTAAAAGGGCTGCACGGGTACCACCCACACCTGTCTATAATGTTTCTTCTGCGACTCCAGGACCACAGAACTCTCTGATGCACTTGGACCATGTTTACTTCTTTCTCAGGCCATAGCTGTCTCATAAATCTGGAAATTGTTCTCCATTTTCTTCATGTTGCTCAGCTCTGTTCTGATCCGTAAGACATTGGTTTTAAATATTAAGCTTTCACAAAATGGCCTTATAAGAGTAAGTCAAAGCCTTGCTAGCAAAACCATAGAAATCGCTACTAGAAAAAAATATCAAAAGTGAAGCTGTTGCTTCTTAACACTTATTTTTTAATATAGATTTTATTGGGGGCTCTTACAACATTTAATACATCATTCGTATTAAGCATATTTGTATACATATTGCCACAATCATCTACATTATCTACTTGAACCCCTACAGCATAAACTCCTCTTCCCCTCTTTCCTCTAGTTCTTTATTTTTTTAATTCCAGCTCCCCATATTTCCCCTTCCCCCTTCTCCTCCGCCATGAACTTTTAATAATTTACAAATTGCTATTACCTCTTCATATCTTACACTGTATAATGGTGTCACTTCACTCACCACCACCACCACCACCACCACCACCACCCCGCTGTCTGCACCCCAGAGAGGAGGTCACATGTAAATCCAAGAAATTTGTTCCCTCTTTCTACTCCACCATCCCTCCACCCTCCCAGTGTCACCACTCCCCACTAGTCTCAAGGGATTATCTATCCTAAATTTCCACGTTTTTTACTCCAATGTACATCCCCTGGCACAGAGATTACATAGGCTATCAGAAATAGGGAACAACACAAACACAAAGGAGACACAAAAAGACAAGTGGGATATACTGACAATAAAACATCTATGTTCTTAACATTTCTTTAATCTAAGTTTCTATAGGTTTTGAAGTTGGTGCTCCATCTTTCCAGCCCTTCTCCCAAAGAATTCTGCACAGCTTTACACATCAACACTACAATTTGGCATTCTCAAGGGAATCAAAGCAATGCTCCTTGCATTTGGGTAACCAAAAGAAATCTCCAGGGGCACGCTCAGTGCTCAAGGTCAGAAGGAAACAGTTCCCAATGGGATGTCCTCAGGATAGCCCTTGCTCCCCTCAAGCAGGTACATTATGGTTATTGCAGCAAGTTTCCTGGCCTCTTTCACATTGCTGCAGTTTTCCATTTTCTCCAGGTTTCTGCACATAAGTCCCCATGATTTTCCTGTGTTCTTTGAGAAAAGTCTCTCAAGATTGCATCTTAGGAATTCTGAAAAGCAGTCAACAGAACCTTCTGAGTCAACCTCTCTGTCATGAATGTAACTGGCCCAGTAGATCCCCTCAGAAGCCACTGTCTGACTGGACTTTGTTTTGAAGGAAATCCAATGTGATGGATGTAAGTGTTCCTAAGACAATAAATATGCAGACATTTACCACTTGCCTTAGTCATATTTTGTTTGGAATAGCTGCATGTTTAAGCTAGAAGCAGTACTTTTTTTACCTTACCTTATATTTCCCTAATTTTCTGTAATTTGGGGTGTAAGAAAAGGTGATTACCACATGTGGTATAATCTACACTTTACTAAGTGAATGATTGCTTCATTAATCCCCTACGTTCATATGTATTATAGAGAGAAACTAGAGAAGTTGATTTTTATTTTAATGTAAAATAGTTTTATTTATCTATCCCACACAGATTGCTACTACTTAATCCTAAGTCAATATATTTTCCAGTTCTATACATTTTGAACTTGTTTTATATGCCTACCAACCAATTAAATTCAAAGTATACATTTTATGAACAACAGAAACAATTATTTTAATAAATTTTATCTTAACAAATTGAAGTACAGACTCACAATAAGGCAAAATAAACCCCTCAGAATTCCATGAGGGACAAGGATGAGGTTTTCTACTTCCTCCAAGAGTTGCAATCTCGAACACCCACGGGGGTAGTTCAACCCTGTCCTACAGCGTCACTATGAGGCAAAGTCTGGCAGTACATGATTCCACACCATGTTCTCTCCCCACTAAACCCAAATCCACTCAATCACCAATATAGTAGAAATCCAACTAGACTTATCGCTGTTCCAACTAATTTCTACTAGAATAGTCTGAGTGGATCTGTTTTAACCTAATATTTTGCACCAAGAATATGTGCATGCATATCTCTCAGCTGAGAATAGGCAGAAATATAACACAATGTCAACAGAACTCAGCCAACGGACAAAGAAACAAACCCACCCCACTGCAGTCTGGATGTGAAAGGGTGGAGGCCAGTGCAACTCCATCTGACATTGCCAACTGTAGGATTTCTCTGAAAACGAATGAAAAGCCACATAGTACATGCATAATCCCAGAGATTATGAACTCATTTTGGCTTGTGCTCCTTTAAAAGGTCTACAGCTGTATTCAAAACCACAGTCAGCTCCTCGGGATGGTCTGGGGACTGACATGAAGCCAGAAGCCCCAGCTGGGACATGCAGGCAGAAATCAATTTAAACCTTCCTGGCAGGACATAGGGTAGTTTGCTATAATGAATGTTAAGGAGGGATACCAGAGCACGGAGAATTGGGAGTTTCTATTGCCTGAGTATTAAAGAGATGATACATGGATGGATAAAAGTTTGTAAGAGACACTCAGAAAAACTATTTTTCCTGCTGGGTAGGTACTATGTCAGTTTGACAATAAAGACTTAATAAAAATAAATTAGACATTAGGGTGGGACAAATCCTAACTGTGCTTTTCAGAAGAGAAAGATCACCTAGGGCTTTAAGCCTGGACTATAAAACAGAAAAGACAGTGCCATCAGTTGTAGACACCTCACCATCAGTGAAGCAACAACACTCTCAAAGTTCTCAGAATTCTATACATTTCCTTAGTAACCCACCATGCCATGGGAGCTAATAACTATATTAAAGAACCACAATACAATCGTAAAAATAATAGGGGTAGGGAATATTTAATTTCTGAAATCAACTTTATAAATTCCCAGTGATCTTTATTTAGTTCTAACCCAATATGTGTTTATTCAAAGTCACAAGAATATAAATCTATAGGGAGTGTTGTGTAACATTCCTTCCATTGCCACCCAGGTATTTCTTCTCATTAACAGAGCTCATTTTGGATTTCCTTTACAGCCTGAACCACATGTAGTCACCTCTGTGCATGTAGTTAGCTTAGATTGCATGATATTCTCCTCTCAGGAAATCCATGGCGTACTAATTGATAACAGCAGGAACCTCAGGCATCCTGCCATTTATGATGTCAGCTTGTCTAGTGAGTGTGATGTCATTTGCACTGTTTATCCTGCTTGCCTTTGTCTTTGGGTTAGGTATGGAGGGTTGTTGCTTGTTTTATAATAAGGGTCAAATGAACTGTTATTATCCTATAAGAGAAATAATAATATTAATTAACAACATGTGAGGCATTGTGTTAAATATTTTACATACATACATTAATTAATCTCTTTACAATTCTGACCTATATCGGGTTTCCAAGACTGTAAAGTTTTACAGGGACAGCCTCATCTTTCTCCAAAAGAACATCTGGTGGGTTTGAACCACCAAGGTTTTAGTTAGTAGTCCGACACCTAAAGCATAGTACCGCAAGGGCTCCTGAAAATTATAAATGGTAAGAACTATGATTTTTTTTCTATTATTCAGGTGAGGAAAAAGAGACACACATCAATTTAAGTACCTTGCCAAAATTACAGAATAAGCATATAGCAGAACTAGGACGCTTTGTTTATGAGTATAGTCTTAAGCATACTATACATGAAGGTTACAAAATAGCTTGGCAAGAGTAGGCAAACAACTATATTATGCTTCATCGAGGGAAACACCTTGCCAGGGTCTACTATCGCAACTTAATCAAAAAATCATTTCTAAAATTGTTCCCTTTTGAATGAGACACTTTCTTGCTGCAGTGTAGCTTGCTGCAATTCGTAGCAAGCTGAGAGGACAGGGTAGAATTGCCCCCGTGAGTTTCTGAGACTGTAACTCTTTTGGGGAGTGAAAATCCCTGCTTTTTTTCTTAGAAAGGACTGATAGTTTCAAACTCTGACCTTGCAGTTAGCAGCCCAACTCATAACCACCCTGCCACCTGTGGCCCTTGCTTCAGTGTAAGGGGATGTCAGTTTGAGTAGTCAAGAACGCATTCTCTGAAACCAAGAAACACCTTATGGCCTTGGTGGATCTGAAACCCATCATGTTCAGTGAAGTTAGTCAATGACAAAAGCACAAATATTGTATGAGTCCACAACTATAAGAATAAAAACCAAGACAAAGACAGGTTCTCATTCCCAGGTTCTGTAGTCTTCTAATCTTGTTCCCTGAAACAACAGGGTAGTGTACTTACCTAGCTGACATAAACTATACCTCACCCTCTCATACAACATCTAAAACCCCCTCAAGAAAGGAGGCCTGGCTCTGTACGGGCCAGTTTCCCATGTTGTGAGAAAAGAAGGCCCATTAATTCCTGTCATGCAGCAGTGTTGTTAGGTCATCTTAAATTAGCAGACAATCCTACAAAATTAATTAGTGACTCTTACTGGGAAATCAGATCAAGAGGAGGGTGGACATGTCTGTATTGGAGAAAGCAATTACACTTCGTCGGTGAGTAAGCTGCATGCGGCATCTGCCATTGAGGGGAAAAAGTGCTTAACATTACTTCAGAGACCCCAAGGGAAAAATATATCTGATATTTTCTTCCTAACTGGGCTCTTTTGACCTAATTTCTAACTAGTTCCTGGTGACCCAGGCATCATGCTATGGTAAAGTGACTAGATAGCCCACTTTTTAAAAATTTAACAATGTCCCACAGCATTTTAAAATTAAAATAAATACATTACAATGCTATTTTTACATTCTATGAAAATTTTTATTGCTTCATATAGACCAAAATTTTAATCAAAAACCCCACCCAAACCCCCACCACGGGGCTGAGCCCTGGTGGCATAGTGGTTGTGTGCGGGACTGCGGCCCACTGTGTTGGCAGTTCAAATTCAGCAGCAGCTCTCCAGGACCAAGGCTGGGCCTCCTACTCCCACCAGAGGGTAGTGATGTCTCCCTCCCCCCCAAAAAAATCACCCCTGGTTAAAGGAGTCCCACTTAAAATTTGGTCACTATGCTATAAACTAGGACATCAGACTCAGTCCTATCAAGGTACACAACACTCTTCATAGACCACACCAGGAGGACTTCAGGTGGAACCCCCACTAAGCAGACTGGACTTTATCTTAAATTCACTTGTAACAGAATAAAGGAATTGAAATTCTCACTCAGATTTTAAGGTGAAATTCCCTAGTGGGAGAAGAGTAGATAACCACTGTCCCATGGATAGGGAATTGGTAGTCTTTGGACTTTGGGCAGGCTCAGATCTATTGCTTTAAGAGTGTCCAAAGAGTAGCAGCCTTGGAACAACAAGTATTTGCTCTCTCCATCTTCAGACACTTGTTAGTCTACCAAAAGTATTGCCATATCTCCAGCACTCATGGTGTATGTAACCACAGTCCAGGCACCCATATTTTGAAGATGTATAAGTTAACAAGTGTGATAGGTAGGCTTGTTGTGCCAACATGGCCAAAGAAGATAGGTAGGTTTGTTGTGACAACATAGCCAATGAATACATGTAAGATCAATTGAAGGGCAGAAATATAAATGGCTCGATGATCCTCACTCTGTCTCTCTTGCTCTTGGGTCTTGGAACCAGCTGGCTGCCTTGTTTGTCCTGTGCCTCGATCTCCAAGCTACACTACCCATGGGACACCTAATCCATGGACTGTATTGATGTGAGCTGAGGTTCCTTCAGGCCCTGCTTCGCCACACTCCTGGAAGATACATCTCTTGAACTGGGAACTGTTGGACCCTGTCATCAGGCTGACTGTTGGTGACCTGCTTGGTTGTTTGTTTCATGTGGCTGGATAGTCTGAATTGTTCTACAGAGGACTACTCAGTGGCCCTCAAGACTCCAAGGACTGCCAGTCTTCTCGCTGTCTCACGCAAGTGAGTCACACCGAGCCCTTTGTAGAGCTTTATAGATTAACTAACTGTTTATTTATTTAGATATCTTTCTATCTATATAAGTAAAGAGAGAGAATTATTAATGTCCTGGTTTTGTTTCTCTAGAGAACCCTAACACAACAATTCAGAGAGCTTAATAAATATGTAATCCTTTGTTCAGTAGGGTTTTATCATTGACTAAAATAATGTTATTACCAATAGAATTACTTTAAACCCCAGAGAGATGATTTATTAGGCACTATAATAAAATAAGGGGCCCTAGTGCTTACACTGTGGGCTTCTCAGTGCAAGATTAGCAGTTCAAAACCACCAGACTCTCCAAGTCTTCCTCCCATAAAAAGCTGTGTTCTCGGAAACTCACAGCGTCAGTTCTATCCAATCCTACAGGGCTGCTGGAAGTCAGCCTCATCTCAATGAAAGGGAGCACGAGTATAGTAAAATGGCAATGGTGACTCTAAAAGTGAACTAGGGATATATAGCTATATGAAAGGACTTTCATCTATCACTTGATCATAGCCCTACTGTAAGATCACTTAGTTCTCTTAGCATAATCCTGCCCAATACAATCCTTATGAGATCATTGGCAATATGATTGTAATAGTCTCAGCATAGTAAATCATAACACTTTATAGTTCAAGGTGGCCAATGTCAGTCTATGTCAGCTCACTAATAGATAGGATATATTTCTTAATGCATTCCATTTCAATTTTTTTACTACTTCTAACTTTCTTAGAGTCGTACTTCTCACATTCCAAGTTCTAATAATTATCAGATTTTTGTGCATCTGTTTCTCCTTACCTTGTGTCATGTCTTATCAGCAAATAAAGATCACAAAGTCTCCACTTCCATGGGCTGTACCCCACTCACATCATAATGATTGGCTCCACTTTGAAAAAATAACTCATTTTCAGTCACATTTTGAGTGTCCTCCAACCTGAGTGGGCAAAATAATAAAGGGTGTGGGATGCACAGAAAGAAGATGGAAAGAATACACCGAGTAGTTGAACCGAAAGAACTAGTTGACATTCTACCAGTCTGTGAGGTAGTCTGTGAGCAAGAAGGAAGACGTTCAAGCTACATTGGAAGCATTAGCCAAAAACAAGTCTCCAAGAATTGATGGAATACTAACTAAAATGTTTCTATGTGCAGATGAAGCACTGAACATATTTATCTGTCTAGGACAGAAAACTTGGAAGACTGGTATTAGCCAACTGACTAGAAAAAGGTGGTCCAACAGAATACT
The DNA here is from genome assembly GCA_004026705.1 of Nesogale talazaci. Taxonomy (NCBI): domain Eukaryota; kingdom Metazoa; phylum Chordata; class Mammalia; order Afrosoricida; family Tenrecidae; genus Nesogale; species Nesogale talazaci. Next base: position 13,991 of record PVJH01031292.1, read on the forward strand.
CAAGTAATAAAACAATATCATTAATATTACACGCAAGTAAAATTTTGCTGGAAATCACCCAACAACAGTTGGAGCAGTACATTGGCAGGGAGCTGCCAGAGGTTAAGGCCAGATTCAGTTGAGGAAATGGAACAAGGAATATCATTACTGATGCCAGATGAGTCTTGACTGAAGACAGAAAATACCAGAAAGATGTCTGTTTGTGGTTTATTAACTATGCAAAGGCATTCAATTGGGCAGACCATAACAGACTATGGATAATCTTGAGAAGAATGGGAAATTCATAACACTTCATTATGTTCACGCAGAACTTGTACATGTCAAGAAGCAGTTGTAGGAACAAGGGAGTACTTGTCTGACATCCATTGGACCTGTTGTCAGGAAAGACCGGTCTCTAGAGAGCGGTATCGTGTTTGGTGAAGTAGAGGGGCAACAAAAAAGAGGAAGGTCCTCTAGGATATGGAGTGACACAGTAGGTGCCATCATGCACTTCAGCCTGGGAACAACTGGGAGGATGGCCCAGGACCAGCCAGCATTTCCTTCAGTTGAGCATAAGGTCACTCTGCGTCAGAACCGATAGGCTGGCACCCAACAGCAAGCAATGCCTATAAACATAGTTAGAAGTGGAAAATAGTAATAGCAGCAAATGTAGATAAAAATGTCAGAGACCAAGATATATTTGCATTTATGGTTGAACTATAGCATGATATGGCAACCAAAGTGGGGGAAAATTACCTGCTTCCCATAAAATTAGATACATGTTTATAAAGCAACCCAGCAATTATACTCTTGGTCATTTGTCTGCAAAGAAAAGAAAAGAAAACCTCTCTCCTCAATATTGATCTGTACATGAATGTTCTTGTCATATGTACCACATATACTTGTATATAAGCTGAGTTTTCAGGCACATTTTTTTAATTTTTAAATCATTTTATTGGGGACTCATCCAACATGTCATGATCAATACATACATCAATTGTATGCAATCCACATTTGCACATTTGTTGCCATCAGCATTCTCGAAACATCCTCGTTCCACTCAGGCAGGCCCCCGGTACCAGCTCCCCATATTTCCCCTCCTTCCCCACTACCCCTCCCTCATGACTCTTAATAATTTATGAATTATCATTATTTTGCTATATCATACACTGTCCAATGTACCCCCTCACCCACTTCCCTGTTGTCTGTACCCCAGGGAGGAGCTATATGTAGATCCCTGCAATCGGTTCCCCTTTTTCATTCCACCTTCTATCCACCTTCCTGGCATCACCACTCTGCCCCCTGGTCCTGAAGGGATCATCTGTCCTGAATTGCCCATGTTTCCAGCTCCAGTGTACATGCTCAGGTCTAGCTGTATCTTTAAGGTAGAATCGGGATCATGATAGTGGGAGGGAGGAAGCATTTAAGAACTAGAGGAAAGTTGCATATTTCATTGCTGCTACACAGTACCTTGACTGGCTCTTCTCTCCCTGTGACCCCTCTGTAAGGGGATGCCATCAAGCACATCTTTTATGCCATTTTAGTGGTGAGATTAGTTGCCTTGACTGATATTCGGGTCAGCTTATACTCAAGTATATACAGTACTTGTAATAATCAAAAACTTGAAATAATCTAAACATTCTTCCATGGAGGAGTGAACTGCGGCAGATTCACCTTATGAAAGGCTACCAACAAAAAAAAGGGGGGGGAGCAAACAATGGATATATGGAGCAACAGAAATACACTACAAGAGAATGATGCTCAGTGGGGGAAAGGTCATACCGGGAAATTAGGAGGGATCCTTGTGTTTCTGGAAGAGTTTGTTATCTACATTGTGCTGGTATTTACAAAGTTCTACATATGATAACATTACACATACGTGGGCACGCACATGAGTTCAAGTTAAAGTCCTAAAATGTGGATAAGCTCCACAGATTGCACCAAAGTCGATTTTCTAGTTTTGCTGTCTGTTATTCTGTTGGGTGCCATGAAGAAGGGTCAGACTCATATCCCTCCTAGGCCCAACAGAACAAAATTCTGCCCCATCCTGTGCCATCCTCACAATACTTCGTAGGTTTGAATGCATTGTTGCAGCTGCTGTATCAATACACCTGGCCCAGGACTGTCCTCTCTGTTGCTGCCCTTCTATTTACATTTCAAGATGTCCTTCTCCAGGAAATGGTCTTTCCTGCCAACATGCCCAAAAGATGTGAGATAGAACCTTGCCCTTCCTGCTTCTAAGACGCATGCTAGCTGTACTTCTCCCAAGATGGTAATCCAAAATGTTATCTCTGGGGGGGACAGAGGAAAGAATACAAGGAACCTTCCCATAGCAATTTTCCAATTTCTTATGAATCTACAATTATTTCAAAATCAGAAGTTAAAGCAAAACATGAAGTTTCTCTTGCTTAAGTTTTTGTTAATGACATTTTTTTAATGTATGATGATTTGGCCCTTTAAGGGTTTTTTTTTTCTGGACTAAATTATCCATCCCCCAAAAAAATGTGGGAGGGACTACATTTAAAAAGTTGTTCTTTTTTTATAAAATTACTTTATTGGGCGCACTTACAAATCTTGTTACAATCCATACATCAATTGAGTCTGACATATTAGTACATATATTTCATCATTCTTTTCTAGATATTTACTTTCCATTGAGCCTTTGGGATCAGCTCCTCTTTTCCCCCCTCCCTCCTCACCCCTCTGGCCTCTTGATATATTGTAGAACATTAATTATTTTCAACTCTCACATCACTGTCTCCCCTCTCCTCTGGTTTCTTTTGTTCTTCCCCATAAATGGGGTGGGGGGTGGTTATGTGCCATTCATTGTGGTCGGTAACCCCCTCACTTCTCATCTCTTCCCCCATTTCCCCCTACCCTTTTAATATGTCTATTCCCATTCCTGTTTCTGAGTTCCATGTGTTTTGAGTTTTATCTCTTGCCTATACCTATGTACATGCTTCCTTCTAGTATAGAATGGGAAGCGGCACTGGGATCATGATAGCAGGGGCGGGGGGGAGAGACACCTCAAGGGATCAGAAGTATATTGCATGAGCCATTAATGCTCTACAGCACCCTGCTTGACTCATCCCCTCCCTGTGACCCCTCTGTGGAAGGATGTTCCGTTGTTCATTGATGGACTTTGGGTCTCCGCTCCAATCCCCCTCCATTCTCACCAATGCATTGTTTGTTTACTGTTTACTGTTTGTTTACTATTTGTTGTGAATCTTCTGATGCCTGTTGCCTGATCTCAGTGACACCTCACAATCACATAGACTGTATACTTCTTCCATGTCAGCTTGTTGCTTCACTGTTGGATGGCCACTTGCTTAATTTCAAGCATTTAAGACCCCAGACACTATATGTTAATAGCTGGGCACCATCCTCTGTCTTCACCACATCTGCTTATGCACTCATTTTGTCTTCAGTGATCATGTAGGGGGCAGGAGCTGGCGGGTGAGCACCACAGAATGCGTTTGTTAGAACAAAGTGTTCTTGTATTGAAGGAAGGTATAAATCAAGGCTCAAGACCTATCTGCAGCTTCAGTGTCTTGCCTTATAAATATATGTACATAGGCCAATTCCACTATTGTTATGGATTAATGTATTTCCATGAGTGCAAAACTCTGTTAATCTTCCTTCCTTTGCCTTTGCTTCCTAGAGCTTGCCTCTGTTTCCTTTTGCCTTCTCCTGCCCTGCCATGACTTTCCTCCTTCTTCTACCTGTAAGTGCTTCCTCTCCACTAGCTTGGTGTTGCTCTAATACTCACCAGATCTCTATCCTCTCCTAGATGTTGGTTCCACTTGCCTATTTGTTCCCCTGTCCATGATGCTGTCCACTCACCACACCTTCTCCCCACCTCCTCCTTCCCCCTCTACCTTCCAGGGCTATTGGTCCCATTGCCTTCTCCCCAAGTTTTTCTCCCATGTCCAGCCCACATAACTAGGCAAACCAACTATGCCCTGGTCTGAACAAGAAAACATATATCATAGTTCAATTAAAGAAAGGGAAAGAGGAAAATATGAGAGGTAAGAAAGAAAGAAAGAAAGAAAGAAAGAAAGAAAGATAAAATCCCACATAGGTTCATGTCTGTTTTCTGGTCCCCATGAGACACCCCCACCCCCGCCCCAGTCCTGAGGGGGATCTAGGGTCTGCCCATCCTCACCAGAGCCCATTCTCAAGACTCCTCAGGGGCTCTGTGACTTGGCTTTATTCCAATTGTTGGTCTGGTGGTTCCCACACTGTCTCCCTGATGTTTGCCCCCATTATTGTCCCTTGTCACTGTATTCTACAGTTAGGGGACGCCATGTCTTGAGTTGCTGGTAGCTCCACCGCCCTCTCTGTGCCTTAGCAGCTCCATGCAGGGACCTCATCGTCTGGGCTTAGTGTGGCTACATGGAGTCTAGGATGAGTGCCACTTTCTCTTTTTCCTTCTTGATTTGTTTCCATCTGGGTATGGTAGGTCAGTTCTATTCTGCCAGGTGAAGGTCTAGTGTCATAAAAGTTTTCTTTTTCTTTGAGCAGAGTATTCCCTGCTGCTTCGTGGATACTATGAAAGTAATGTGTTGGATTCCTCTCCATAAAGCACCTACAACAACTTTAATTGATTTGATACTGTGGTAGTTACATAATCTGGTGTCAATTTGGTGCTTAAAAGGATTAAGAGAGAAGGGAGGGGGCGTCTAGTCTGTCAATCAGATCATAGCCAATGAGCCCTCTTTGTGGGCATGGCCTCCACTGGATCCAAAGACTCTCCACCCGCTGGCCTATGAACATCCTGTTTTCGGTGTCACTGCATTTGTTCTGTGAGTCTGAAGAGAACTTTATAGATTGGTATAGAACATATGGACTGATATTGGACACACGGACTTTATCTGGACTGAGCTGGGATATATTCTCAACATTCAATTGCTGTTGTATATAAACTACTTTCTTATGTACATATGCGCGTCTATGAATTTGTTTCTCTAGTCTACCCGGACTAACACAGATACCAATGAAACCAAGTTCATTTACATCAAGCACAACCTAGAAGGAAAACAAATTCATTAAACAGGAACATTCAGGCTGAGGTGTCTAAATATGCATATTTAATTTTTGTTGAGATCCAAAAACTAAATCTTATTAAATTTAAAGCCTTTTCAAAAAATTTCAGCAAATGAAAATTCACAGTCTTCAATCCTGTAATCTGCATGGCACTTTATCATATCCACATGCACACATGCGTGCACACACATGCACATGCACACACACATATCAATAAATTAAAAATACCAATATATATGCTGACAATCAGCATAGCCTTTTAAAAAGATTGTCCTTTTCCCACAAACAGAGTTTAGGATAGGAGAAACTTCAAATGCTTATGTTGGGGGAACAGGTGACATTTGAAAGTGAACATTACTGTTCTTTTAGCAAGTAATGCTTGAAATATTTAACAGAAGATGAGTTTGAAACACACTGATCACTCCTTTCACATCCAAACAAGTTTTAAAAAATGGGAAGGGATGCATTTGTAAATCTCAGACCATTTGCTAAGTGGTTTGATAGATATGTAATAGCATCACAAATATATCTGAATTTTTTTGCAACCAAACCTATCTAGGGTGTGTATCTTTAGTTCTCCTAAAGAGACTTGCAACTGTTGTAATACTTTGAAAGTTATCCATGGAAATTAACGATCACTTAGCTCTGACAAAAATGTCCACTAAATTGCTGTGTGAAAGCAGCTTGTTCTTGGCGCTCGTTACGGAAGCAGATGATGATGGTGTCATTCCAGTTTATGTTCCTTTCACTCCAGTGCAGGATTCAACCTGCTCGAGGCTTGTTTGCAATGTCCAGCACTCCATGTTCCTTTGTCGTAAAATCCATAGCTCTCCACCATATGGTGTCGTTTTTGAAATGTTCATCTGCATGGCATGTGTGGTGCCAGTTAGGTTTCCAGCTGGTCTCTGGATTGGCTATTTCACAGACATTAGCCCTGTTTTGAATTAAACTAAATGAGGGAATAAAATGAGATATTGTCATGCAAAGTCAGGCAATATTGTTTGACATCTGCACCATCTCTGATATCTTCATTGAACGGTTATTTTAAAATGTAAACTAAGAGGGAAGAACAAATAAACAATGAGTTAGGCATAGAAAGTGTACTGAATTGTAGGCATTGATAATAGTAATAATAATAATGTTACTAGAAAAATGACTCCCCACTCCCACTCACCCACAGCCAACCTCTATTTTAGCCAGACTCTAGGAAAGAAAATTGCTTTGTTGAAGATATTTATAGATGCAACGCTTCAATTTTGCCTGGCTAAGAAAATATCCATTGAGATGCATGTGAGTTATAAATGAATCTGCCTCTCTTTCTGCCTTTTCGTTCCTTGATTTCTCTGTGTTTTCTTTCTTTCCATCTGTCTTCCTATGTCTTCTTGTCATTTTCAAAAGACTGTTTGAGAACAGAGATATAACTAAAAGGAATTAAGGTTGTTTCCATAATAACCTGGCAGACTACTAGGTCCTTTGGAATAAAAGTGGCTAACCAATAGTCTCAAAGAATTTATAGTTGTCAAATTCACCCCAGCTCATGGAAAACCCATATATAGCAGAACTAAATGCTGCTAGACCTGCACCATCCCCATGACTGGTATAGAGTGAACTGCTGCCATCCACAGTGCTTTACTAGCTAAAAGAGGTCAACAGACCTTTCTTTCAAGTCTATCTTCATCTAGAAGCTACACTTAAACCTTCTCATTTGACTTCATTGGCCATAAATCAAGCCTACGCTCCTTTGTGGTAGAGGATAATTCTATCACTGAGTCACCAATAATCTTCTCCCTGAGAATTTGGGTTGGTCCCTACAGATATTTATCTATGTGTTACATATACTGGGTTAGGTTGGGTTCCATAGAGAAAATCAATGGGAATCCATATAAAAAAAAGTGGCTGTACAGTTTTAGAAGAGGATAAGTCTCATCCAGTTCAAGTCTTTAGGTCAGATACTAAGCTGAGAGCTTTGCTAACTTGGGATTGATAAATCAGAAATCAAGAAAATCTACAGACATATGAAGGCAGAAGCAGAGGAATCTAAGGTTGGGCTCCAGGCTTCAGAGTCTGATGAATCCAAAGTTGACAAGAATATTCAGACCACTGACTCAAGTCCAAAATTTATGAGACAGATGCAGAATCCAGATGAACAAAAAGTAGCAAGCCCTTCCACAGAGTCTGCTTAAATAGGAGTAAACCATGTCCCCTAGAAAACATCCTTTCATTTGCATCTGGCCTGAGATCAGAGTAAGGAGATTGAATTTTTCTCTACTCCTCCTACATATGCTTTGCTACCCACAGTAAATCCCATAATAGAGATGGCAATATTGTTAGGTCATATCATGGGGGAGGGGTTACTAGAATCTAATTACTAACTACTAAAAATTCTAGCTGAGTCAAGTTGACAAAATATCTAACTATCTCATACGCACATATCCATCGAGCTACTGAACAATCAGAAACCAACTGTCCATATTTGTATTTTACCCAGGGGGCAGACAGGATCTAATTCTATGAGGAATCCTCAGATTTGGGAAAAGGCTTTTTGTGAAGACAAAAATGGGTTCAAGATGCACATAACCTCAGTGATTTGCCCTGGGTTAGAAGAGAGAGCTTCCCAGGGAGACACAGACCAGAGGTCAGGGGAACAAAGGGGAGAATTTAGATGTGCTCCTACATGACTTGGTTGTGAAGTTGTGAACTTTCTGGAGACTTTCCTTCTTTTTGATTCTAGTTTTCAACACAGTTGAGGAGACATGGCAAAGGGGAACGTCCATGCCTCGTGTTCTTTACTATAGCTGACCAGTCAAGAAATCCATGAAGGCTCCAGATGCTGAACCTTCCAACCTAAACAGTGGTCTGAGTGGCTTAAAGAAAAAAGGAGGAAGTTGAAACTGAAATGGACTTGGGGTCTTGTGACAAACAAGTTCACTTCAAACAATAACACACACACACACACACAAAAGAAATCCATAAAGACTTTCCTTTGGAAATTTTGTTCCTTTTTGGATACTTTTAAAGGCTTCTTGTGCAACTTGTAATTCCCTTTAATGGGTCCCTACCCTCAGTCACATCTAGGGCACATATGCAGCTGTGTGTTCTGGTCATACAGTGGGAAATGCGGGCAGGAAATGAGGTAAACCTCCATCCCGCTTCCTCCCTCCTTCCGATTCCAATTCCTTGCGTCATCAAGACAGCCTGCTTTCTCTCAGTTCCAGGACCGAGCTGAAGTGAGGAGAAACTCATGAAAGCATAGAAAGGTCTCTGCAGCTCAGAAAAGCAGCAGCAGTAGCATAATCAGAATCAGATTTCTGTATCTTCCTTTGTGTTAGTCCAGGTAGACTAGAGGAACAAATTTCAGAGACACGCATATAGGTATAAGGAAAAGGTTTATATACAAAAGGAACGGGACATGGAGAAAGCGTCCCAGCCCAGTATAGTTCAAAGCCATAAATCCAGTATTAACACATATGCCCGAAATCAGTGTATAAAGCCTTCTTCTGACTCACAAAGTCATAGGTCAATGGGTGCAGAATCCCAGTGCTGGCAGGACACCTCGACTCTAGGCCTCAGGGTCCATTAACAGCAGAAGCAACTCATTGTTGACAGAAGTCTCCATCTGGTCACCCCAGCTTCAGAGGTCTGACTTCATCAGGGCAAAGCTATATGACCTCTCCGCCAGCTCCTCCAGCTTCTCGAACGCTGCCAGCTTGTCTTGTCCGTGATTAGTCATCTCTGAGACTAACTCCCAACAACTGGGGAAGATAGCTTCTCATTTTCACGAGGGAAATATCGCGAGATTTCCCAGGAGTCTCAGGTGAAAGCCATGCCCACACAGAGGCCTCATCGGCTACTCAATGGCTATCTCCAGATTAACAGGCCAGACTCCACCCCTACATTTCAATCATAAAATTAACATCATTTCAATCATAAAATTAACATAAGCACATGACTGCCACATCCTTCTTTTCTAAAAATGCTATAGCTAGAGTTAAACTCAATGCCAGTGAGACTGTTCAAACTCATACAGACCCATAGAGAGTTTCTGACACTGTGAATATTTAAGGCAGAGTACATAGCCTCATCTGTCTCCTGCAGAGTGACTGGTGGGTTTTGAACAATCGACCTTGCACTTAGCAGCTCAATGCTTATCCCACACTGCCATAGGCTTCTAAAATTCCTATAGAGACAGTAACTCTAAGAAATACAAAAGTCTTAGGTATATTAGACTAGAAGACATTCATTGGTCATTTATCATATGACATCAGTGCTCATTTTTATAACTGGCATTATATTTCAACAATGTGATACAGTAGATGTTCTCTTTTACCCAATTTAATGGCTGAATAAAGAAAGACTCCATTTATTAACTTAGCCAAGTTCATGGAGATAAAAAAAAAAATACTGGATTCAGCAACAGATATTCAAAGTCTATGCACCTGGCCATTAAACAAACCCAACCTGACTTGTGACGGACTATCTCTGTACTAACAGCTGCTAATCTCTTTTGGATTTTTTTCCCAGTTGCTAGACCTCTCTAAAACTCTACTACTTGCTCTGGCTTTGCATTCCTCTACCCTGAAAGTGTGCTAAACTTGTTCTTTGTGAAGCTCTCTGACCCAGTAAATAGACCTAAGAGGATCTAGCAACAGGGGTCCTCAAACTTTTTAAACAGGGGCCCAGTTCACTCTCCCTCGGACCATTGGAAGTTCAGGCTATAATTTAAAAAAAAAAACTATGAACAAATTCACTTCAGGCTCCAGATGAGTCAGCTGCTAAGCAAGACAGGCAGCGGCAAAAACACCGGGAGGCAGGATAAATGTCCTGGGTGGGCCACATGTGGCCCACAGGCTGTAGTTTGAGGACCCCTGGAGCAGAGTCAT
>PVJH01031293.1:9397-23999 GCA_004026705.1 Nesogale talazaci
TTTTTTTTTTTTTTAAGCCCCACACTTGGGTGGTGCTTGTGTTAAAACAGAACTAGGTCACCTCTTGAATCTGAGTTATCCGTGGGACTTTTTTGGGCCATTGATATATTGGCAAAAATGGCCCTTGTAGAGATGAAGACAGGATTTTTTCCACAATTATATACTCCAAAATAGTAAGCAAACTACTTGCCAGCATTTGGATTGAAGTCAAGTGAGCTATTCTCCCTGAAGCCCCCAGTTGTCTGAGACCTTTGTGTGTCTCACAAGAGAGCTGACTCCCCTGCTGTTGGGATGATGGTTCCATTGAAGCCTGTGGGTGGATGCACATGCTGTTATTAATAATCTCTAGTGTAACCTGTTTAGCCACATCCAGGGTCTGGGGTCTGGTCACATGGGACCCCGATACCTCCCTTTCCTATAAGGCGTGCATATAGCACAACCCCTTCCTGTGATTAGGGGCCTGGCATGGCTCGAGAGGGTACATAAGGATTGGACATAAGAAAGAGGCTCCTTGTCCTGCTTCTTATGCCGCTCTCTCCTCTCCTCCCCTCTCTCCTGCCTCTCTTGAGCCCCCCCCCCCACCAGTGTCCCTCTCCCTTAAGCAATCCCCTTCCCCCGACTCACTGTCTCTCCACGTGGACAGCCCCTTCGGTGGAGGTGAGCATGCTACCGTGATGTGAGATGTGTGTGACTCATGATTTCTCTCTGTCCCATGCTCCCTGTAACTTTACCATCATAAATAATAATTATGGCTGTACAACGGCACCTACCACACCCGCGATGTATGTATCAGAGGCTGGCCTTCCTCGGATACTTGTGCCTTGGACTGTCTCATCTTCTGATCTTGGAAGGCTCAGCCACATGGCTGGTCAGCTGGGAAGAGAGGCCACGTGGACCAGCCAGCCACGCCTAGTGCCTACGCCCCAGAAGAGCTATCCTGTTGAGATCGCTCACGACGGACATGTGCGTGCGTCCCACCCACATTTACCAATGAGGACAACCACGAACTACAGAACGACTTGTTTGTTCTGCAGCCACACTGAAGTGGCCTGGGCATGTTTTCCCCTCTCTCTCCTCTTCCCTCCTCCCGCACTTGACTAACTCCCACAGCTTCCCAGGAGAGCTCCCTCCTCACAACGACAGGTTTCACAGATGACCATGCCGTGCTCCCGTACACGCTTCCTCCAGAGTTGGTGGCAAGTATGAACCCTCCGCGTGGTCCCATGGGGCTAAGAAGGACGCCTTCCTTCCCGGGGCACATGGAACAGCACGCGGTCAGCAAGTGTCAGCCCGGAGAGCTCATCCTAGGCCTGAGACCAAGGGCACGGATATTTCAGTGGACGACAGAAGAGGGGGCAGTGTGTGTGTGTGTGTGTGTGTGTGTGTGTGTGTGTGTGTGTTGGGAGGGTCCTTTCAGGCCCTGCACCCCTGGCCCACCCTCCCGTCCCGTCCCTCCTCCCAGAGGCTGGCCTTACTCCCAGAACTCGATGACCGGGGAGGTGTAGTTGGTGTTGTTGGCGGCGCTGAGGGTGATCCACATGCTCTTGTTCTTGCGCATGGTGTCCTCCATGCAGTGCGGCGTGTTCCAACTGTGGTTGCAGTGGGCCCACGGCAGGTCCGTCTGGAAGGAGTGGAACAGGTAGTACATGGCCCAGGCCAGGATGATGATGTAGTAGACGTTCAGCAGGGACACGATCACGATGGACGCGTAGCCAATGCCTGCAGAGGTGGGAGGGAGACACGCACGCGGCAGAGGTAAGACCAGGTGCACCGGGGGGGGAGGGGGGCACGTTCCCATCTGCCGAGAGCACCCACGGCAATCCCGGGGGCTGGGCCAGACTACGACGGCCGTCCCACCTACTGGCAACATCCATGGAGGAGGACCACGGGATGGACAGACAGATGGCCGGTGAAATAAGCCGGACAGCAGGTGAGAGGAGCAAACAATGATCCATTCATTCATTCGGGGACTGAGTTTATCTCTCTCTCTCTCTCTCACACACACACACACACACACCCCAAAAAATAATAGTGTGTGTTGGAAGAAATCTCCGCCTGTGGCTGCTGCCGGCTCATTTCGGAATGGGTTATCCACGTGATGCTTATGAGGGAGAATTCGTGTCTGGTCTGAGGGAGAAAATCAACTTATTTGCCTGTGGTATTTCTGTTCTAGCCACTGGCTTCGTCGTTAGATAGTGTGATGAACCAATGGAATGTTGGCTGGCAGTTAGTTAGGTGGGTAGATAGCTAGGTGACGGATAAACATGAATTTCCTGGATGGCTGGAGATACACAATGAGTGAGCCACAGGGAAAAGGACGGTTAATTGCATGGATGGATGACCGGATGAATGGCTTGATGGATAGTGATACGTTTCTAGATTACCGAATGAATAAACCCATAAGTACTCACGTCTCTGCCCCTTATGCTAACTGATCACGTCATGAGTGTTAACGTTATACTCGCTGGGACAGTTACTAGGTAGACCCAGTCTTTTCACCTGTGTCACCTCGTCTTCACGGAAACCTATCTGGTTCCCATTGACGGATGAAGACAGGGCGCCATGCTACCCGGGAGAGGAAGGTGAACTTGAACCCAAGGCAGAAAAGGCTCCTGATCTTGAATGCTAACCTACCCCTCCCCGCCCCTGCCAAGAACCCCTTAAAACAGAACAGCTGATCCTTGCTGAGCCACTACCAGGCACCAGTCTCCATCCACCTACAATTTTTCTAGCAATGGCGGGGCAGCCGCCCTGGGAAAATGTGTGGCGGCAATCTCATGACAGGCGTGAGATTTCATGGGGACTCCGCGTCCCTGACAAACAGAATGTGCTCAATAAACGCTCACTGAACCAGCGGACAGCGCCCCCACTCCCCACCTCATCCCAGCACCTTCACCCCACACTCACCAGTGAACAGGGGGCAGATCTTTTCCCAGCAGGTGATCCCCCCTTGGGAGGTATACTGGCCAATGACCACCTCCAGGAAGAACACAGGCAGGCCGCCGCCGAACAGGAAAATAAAATATGGTATGAGAAACGCACCTGGGAAGAAGCAGAGTGGGGCGAGGGCTGGTCAGGTGGTGGCTGCTGCAGAGCTGGTGTTCCTGCCCACTGCAACCCAGAGAGGCTGGCCCCCAACGGCCCGCGCCCCCTCCCTGTGCCCTGTTCTCGGCAGAAGAGGAGGACAAGTGAGGGACGTGCAGAACGTGGGCTTGTGAGTGCCGCAGACCGGGCCCCCCTGCACGGTTGGTGTCATCTCTGCAGTGTGCCCACCACACTTGGCATAGCGGCCAGGGCCTCGGAGCCTACACTCATGTCATCTGCGCTGGCCTCCTTTCTCCCATCCTTCCGTCTGAGTCTGTAGGGCTCACCCTGGGGGACGCATCTCAAAAACGACTTCCTTGAGGAAGCCTTCAACAGGTGGCCCCCAGGCTTCTCAGAGGAGACAGCTCAAAAGGACTCGCTGGCAGGACGCGGCACTAACACAGGAGGCTGCATCTCCAGTCGGGGGTGGGAGCCAAGAGAGGGATGAGGGCCGAAGGTCTGGATGGGGTTCCTGCCTGGGGCCTGCTGATGGCGGCTTTGGGAGTCCGTGAACCCTCTGAAGCTGAATATCTCGGGTCGGGTACTCTGAGTCCACAGAGGCCTGGATCCAATGTATCCAGGCAGGCAGTGACTCAGGGCGAGGAGCCCCCTGGAGCCCGCGCCTTTGAACATGTCTGTATTTGGCACTGCCGATCTCTGACACCAGTAACAGGAGACATGTCTATGAGGGCGGGGATTCTAGCTCGGAGTCGTCCACAGGCCCCCCAAACAAAAAAACCACCCACACACCACAATCTAAACCAACCCATCAGAGATCATGGATTCAAACAAACAAACAAAAACACCCTCAATGAGATTTTATTTTTCTGGGCATTTTTCCATGACGGCAAATGACAGTGGTTTTCCCATGCAGAGGAGAAAACAAAGTTTGCTTTTGCACGGGTGTTTGGTTAAGTCAGAAAAGCGAAAGGGCCCGTGGAGAAAAACATCAGTCCAGGCCCGGTCTGGGGACAGGTGTATGTATGAGGGGGTTGAAGGAGAGACACGAGTATCACTTAGCCCCATGTCCTCCGTGAGGGCCAAGCGGAGGATCAGAGAGGGCAAACAGCTGCTGAGAATCACACAGGCAACCCTCCACAGAGCATCGCCCGGGCCGGCCCACCTTTCCTGGGGTGAAGTGGGGCGGGGTAAAGGGCGGCTCAGATGAACCCTCCCTACTCAGGTCCCACCGAGTCTCCCCGTCCCTGGCTGCTGCAGATTACCTCCACCATTTTTGTAGCAGAGGTACGGGAAACGCCAGACGTTGCCTAAACCGATGAAGCCTCCAGCCACAGAGAGTACGAAGTCAATCTTGCTGGACCACTTCTCCCTCTGCGGGTGTTTGCCCTCGGCCTCATCCTCAGGCCGTGTGCCTGGGCTCTTCCCTGGAGACGGCTTCAGGATGTCTTTGTGGAAGTCCTTCAGGCACTGCAGCTTCTCCTTGGTGGCCATCTCTTCACTTTCTATGGAGACAAAACCAAACCCAGCCTATGGTCATTTGACAAGGCAGTCCCACCTCTCCGGCCTGGCCTGGCTGTGGCAGAGGGTGGGGTGGGGCAGCTCCCCAAGCCTGCCCACTCCTCTGACCACCACACTGTCAACCATTCAGACGTCCTGGGATCAGGGATTCATGATGCAAGCTGAGGACCTTTGGGACCAACTGAGTTGACAGGTTCCATCCCCTGAAAACCCTGACAGTGAGTGATGCATCCATCTGCTCCCACTGGCAGATGAAGGGGTTAATCGCATAGGAGAACCGGCAGTCCATGACCCCTTTAACACCAACATGGGAATGGAAGGGAGCAGGGAAACTAGATGCATGAAAATGGAACAACCAGAATGGAAAGGTCCAAGATGTTCACACGTTGCGAAGAATGCAACTAATGTCACTGAGCAACTTGTGTCGAGATGGCTGAAGGGGAACAGAATCTACACTCCGCCCACCCATTCCCTGCGGCCCCCTGGAAATTGAGAGGCTGGCTGACCCCATGCTGGCACCGTGACCCGCCCCCACCCCCCACCAACTTCAGATCTTCTGCTCTCATCTCCTTCTAGTGTTCAGCAATAGGTGGGGTCCCCTAAGTCAGAGAGTGAGAAAACAGGGGACCTTTCTCCCCCATCTCCCCCTCACAGTGACATACACATCTGGGGGCAGCATTGACTTTTCCTGGCCACAGCCCTGTCAGTGCCGTCCCCCGCCTCCCCTCCAGATCACTCTCCTAAATGGTGACAAGCTGTATCTTCAGCCCTCCAGGTGCTAACAGCTTCCTTCACTGTCAGAATCTAGTCCCCTTTCCTCCTCATGCGACCCTCAGCCTGCGCAATACAGTCTCTGGGAACATCCAATTAGACCCCCAGTGTCCCCAAAATCAAATTTCAGAGTCGCCTCGTGCTGCTCATTGTCACTTTTACCCCCCCTCCCAGGTCAAACACCACTCTAAAGGGGAGGGCTGCCATCAGTCAGGGCAGGGGACCTCTTTCTGGGCTTCCTCGGCACCCTCCCGGCAGCATGACCCTGAGAGCGTAGGCTCATCCAGCACCTGCCCTTTGTGCCTGGAGAACTGACCAGGGCTTTCTGCGGACACAAGGAGAACCAGCCTGGAGGGAGGGGGCAGGGGGTAAGGCGAGGTCCCTGCCATCAATGATTTACTGTGAGATGACACAGGGCCACAAAAGACCAAGAGACAAGTTGAGGAAAACCCAAGCGAGGGGACCTGCTTGCCCCACTCTGGGCCTCTGCTTCACCACCTGGAAGATGAAGTAAAGGACTGTTAAGCGAGCCACGTCGCCAGCCTCCTCCTCCCTCAGGATGACCCTCAGCGGCCGAGGGTGTGGCCACCCTTCACACACGCAGCCCTGCGCCAATGGGCCTTCTATCCCCAGGACAGTCCCGGGGGAGGGGGGCGGGGCGCCGGTGGGCATCAAGCTTGCCTTTCCGCCAGAACACTTCTCAATACCCGAGGACACCCTGCTCATATGGGTCCTGGTGAACGGACTCCTTCCCAACCAGATGAGGGGCTGCAGGAGGCGGGCCAAGACGCTGCCTGACCTGGTTAGCGCCGTGTGGCCCGAGCCTGCCCCCGCCCCCAGCCCGCACCACGACGGCAGATGGCAGGGAATCTTCGAACGACTGGCGTATCCAGTTCAAACCCCAGTGCCGCTTCCCCAAGCCGGAGCTCCAGGGAGCCCCTCAGACAGGCAGGGGAAGATGGCCCAGTGGGGGGCCAGGTGGGGTCTGTGTGAGGCTGGTTCAGGCACAGGGCAGCCTGCCTAGAGCAGGCAATCCCCCGTAGGGTGGTGCCCCAGAGCTTGGCCCAGCAGCACGCAGACTCAGCCCCCCGCCTTCTTCCTCTCCAGGCCTGCAGTGGGGGTGCTCCTGATTGTCGGGCGCTCTGGCAGCGAGCAGTCCAAGAAAAGGCTTCCTGGAGAGGCTGGCCACTCACGGAGACACAACCTTGCCCATCCCCTGGAATGCTGACGTGGACTTGGCACCCGGAGTGCCTTTCTCTGCCATTCCCTGGGGTGAGACTAGGGCCGGGCCGGCTGCAGCTCCTGCAAAAAATAGCCTACACGGTTGAAGCATTGTTCCAGCGCCGCTGCGTGCGCCTGATGGTTATCGGAGGGCCCATTGTGGCCCGTTCCACGGAGCATAATTGGAGGATGTGGGGCTCAACTCCCTCCTGGTGAAGATGTTGTTCAGGGAATGACCCTTGGGGCCTCCAAGCTCAACGGGACTGGCTCCGCCGGGCAGGAGCCAACTCTGGATCTCAGCACTGGAAGCGGCTGAACTTTGTAAAGCCTCTTGAGATGGGGGAGGGGGGGGGACCTGTCAGCTCTTCACATTCCTGACAAAGGGCTCACAAGCATACCGTGGGTCGTCCCCCACTAGAGCTGGGTGGTGACCTGAAGATGCCTGGCTCTGCCCTCTGAGGCCCCAACCCCGTTTGCCGCAGTGGCACCCAGAGTGGCCTGGACCTCTGGGGGGGCAGCAACCACAGTTCCCCAAGACTGCTTAGCACCGGGCTCTGGTTTCCCACGAAATGAATTTCCCAGCCTCCCGCCACACTGAACCCGCGACCTTTCTGGTGGACGCCATCTTCCTGACTCCCATGGATAAGCTAGGAAGGGTGCGTGGTGCCCAAGGATGTGTGCGTGCGTCCGCAGAAGAGCACGTTTATGGGCAGATTCATGCTCAGGCCTGGGGCGTCTCCCCACACCTCATCTTCACCCTGAGCACATGGTGGATAGGCTCCCAATGTCGCCTCCCTCAGCGGGGCTGCAGCAACCCAGGCCCCCTTACCCTTAGCAAAGACATTGACAATTCCTGAGTCGGCAGCCCACTCTTTAGGCTTATCTCTGGCTTCCCCCCAAGCCAGCGGTGAGGTCTCCTCCCCACAGCCTCACCAGAGCCTACAAGAGGTCCAGCGAGGCTGAGGCAGATGCAGCTGCTCCCCAAGGCTCTCTGGGGGTGTCTGACCAGACCCAGGTCTGTAAAAACCCATCTCCATCAGACCTGCTGACGATGCTACCTCCCTGGATGTTCTGGCAGCCACCCACATCTGTTACCATGGCAACCACCGTGCTCAGGGCATCAGGCCTCGTATGGGCATCTGCGCAGCCTCTTTGTAGGTCTCCCTGCTGCGACTCTGCACACAAACACACATTAGACAATGCAGCTGACTAGAACACAGCACAGCCCACACAAGCCTCTGCTGACCTCCCTGCGTTCATTGGCCTCTCTCCTGGAGGCAGCAGCGACACAACTGCTCTCGTCCCTCTCAGGCCTTGGGGTCGAATCAGCACCGACAACCTTTTCCATTTGCTAGTGTGACCTCCGCCTGTTCCGGCCCGTCAGGGGAAGGCTAACCCCCAAAGAAATCAGAGCGTGAGCCCCTTCCTGGCTGGGTAACAACCTCAGGCAAGTTCCTGGGCCTCTCTGGGCTTCCAATCCCCATCTGTCAAAAGGGCAGAACGACGCTACCCACTAGCGCTGCTGTGGGATTGAGATTGGAGCAGGGAAGGCAGGAGCCTGACGAGCCTGGGGCCGGTGTTCCATGGGTGGTAGATATCTGCTGTCATCATTATGGTTTCTGCTAGCCATGAGTGAGCTCACCCTCCGCCGCAGGTAGTGACCGTGACCTGGCCAGGCCCTCAGCTTCTGCTCCAAGGGCCTCACCTCAGACAACACTTTTCCAGGAATAGCCGTCCACCTCTGTGGGCTCCCAAAGCGCCCCTCCCCCCAGTCCCATTCATGCCCATCATGCGAGATGCCACCTTGCTCCTGGGTGCTGGAAGTAGGTGCCTGGGGACAAGTCTCCACATGCAGTCAAGCCGCCTGCTTCCCTGTCATCGACCAACGAGCCACGGAGCTGCTTTCGTTGGCGCTGGGCCCAGGGTTATTTTGTAGCAGCTGAGAGACATAATTCCCCATTTTAAGAGCTTCCCCTTTGGTTATTAGCGCTACAAAGGATTAGAATCGGCTCCGATTAAAAGCCTCCATCCTGGCCCCCGCTGAAAAACCTCCTCGTCAGTGCTCCAGACAGCGCAACCCCAGACAGCTGTGCCCGAAGCCCACCTGGCTGGTCACTTGGTCAGTTTGGCTCAAGTGCGGACAGATTGAAGTGTGTTCCGTGGCTTTAGAAGATGTTCCTTCGCTCTCACCAACCCCCTCCCCGCCTTTTTTGAGGGATCTGGTTTCTGGGTACTTCCTGTAGGCTGAGCTGTTTACAGACTTGATTCCCAATTCACTGCTCAGATAATTTTATTGTGGGAGGGAGTTTGGGTCATGTTTTGCACAGGAGAGAAACAGAGGTTTAAGCCGGTTGGAAGGAGGCAGGAGGGTGAGGAGTGGGAAGGTCCCAGAGTACAAGGAAGCTTGGAAAGAAAGGTCTGCAGGTCAGGAAAGGGCGTGCAGCGAGCGGATTTAGAGTGAGGGGCAGAGCAGGGCAGGGGCCAGATATCTGTCTGCCCAGTGTCCCTCAACTCACTGACCCTCAGGTGCCCACGCAGAAGCCAGTTTGACCTTGAACTGAGTGGCAGGCATTGCAGGGGCTGCCCCAGCCAACCCTTACCACTCAGCCCGTGGCTTTGGGGAGGCCAAGCGCTTGGCTCTGTCCTGGCCAGGCTGCCCAGAATCCGGGAGTCGCCTGTGGGGCTCCAACTTGGGCCCCCTGCCCAGAAGCACCTGGATCTCAGCAAGGAAAGGGTGGGGCGGAAGGTGTCTCTGCGACTCCTTGTCAACTTCACCAGGGGGAGGCGAATCAGGACCCATAGCCCCAACCTGATTCCGGTGAGGAGGGGGTCAGACGCACCTCCACTCGCCACCCTTTTGGCCCGCCCTGACACCGACATTGCTCCGGGCACGGCTTTTCCGCTCTCTTCAGAAGGCCGCTGCAGCTACCACACCGAACTCACAAACCATAGCGCGGACGGTGGTGTTTAACTGGGGAGAGGCTAGAAGTCAGGATCGGGAAGGGACTCCGGCCCAACATAGCTCCCAAATCAAAGCGGCCTCATCTCGATGGAACCCATAGGCCCTGCTCCGGCAAGCATATAGAAAGTTCTTAAACCCTATGGATAAATGTCCCCAAAGCACCTCATTCTGCCGGAAGGGTTCATCCCTAAGAGCTCAGGGTCAACACATGTGTTTGCCTGTTAGCTTCGTGGGCCTAGGCCTGTGTGCCCCCTCACGTGGGTCTCCTGGTTCTGCTGTCACCGTCTCTGGTGGGCTAGGCCCCTACCTCCTGGTCCCAGGGGGTCCTCAGAGTAGGGAGCCTGCATCCGGATGATGGGCTCCCCCCTCTCCCTTCTTCTTAGTGGCAGTGAGGAAGCTCCTCTGCTAGGATGATCCATTTTAAGCCTAGCAGGTTGACAAAACTAGTCAACACCTTCATTAGGGTTCCGCGCATCTCATTTGCCCCAGAGGGCTTTCCCACCCACCTTAGCAAACCAAGCATCTTATCCCAACCAATCATTTTGCAAGTCTCACAAGAGAACATCAGTATCTCCTAGAATACATTTACCAAGGGGCCATGGGGGGCAGGGGGAGGAGTGATACCAAGGGTTCAACTAAAAAGTGTTTAGAGGGCGTAGTGGCGTAGGGGTTGTGCGCGGGACCGCGGCCCACTGGGACGGAGGTTCCATTTCAGCAGTGGGGCTGGGCCTCCTACTCCCACCGCCGGAGAGCAGTGATGCCCCCCCCCCCCCGAAAAAAAGAAAGTGTTTAGAAAATGATGACAACATACATACAAATACGCTTGATACAATTGATGTCTGGATCACTATAAGAGCTTTACGAGTCCCCAATGAAATGATCATAAAAAAGGGGGGGAGGCCACCTAAGCGATTCATCGCAGGGCAGGTGGAGATTAATATCACTAATTATCACTGTCGTCACCACTTGTGACCTTTAACCCCCACTCCCCACTCCAGAAGGATGGGTTCTTTGCAAGGCCCCCCTGACCCCAACAGCACAAAGCAAGCCAATAAAATGAGACCGGACGGTTGGTTGACTGGTTCTCAGTAAATCTTGGAGGTGCCCATTTTGTGGGTTCAGCAAGCAGCTCCCAGAACCTGGAACTGGGCACGGGAGACCGGCGACAGATTCATTTCACAAGCGGAGAAACCGATCGGAGATCTGAGTGGGCCCCAGTCTGCTGGGCTCGCGGCAGAGGCAAACCCAGGGTGAGGGGGCCTCCTTGCCCTCCGCTCTTTCAGGAGCAGGCATGGACCTCTCACTCTGGGCTCATTGGGGCCACCCATGTGCCTCAGTTTCCCCACTGATCAAAAGCGAGGATAAAAATAATGTCGACCTCTCAGGGATGGGACAGGACAGAAACACTGCCTGTCACCGGCTCCGCTCAGGTCCCAGTCTATACTAAGTGATGAAAATTATAATCTATTCTTGAAGCAGATGGCTGGTCACATTCAAATTGGGTTACACCGTGTGCCAGGCTGTATATTCTAGGTGTTTGCTTAACAATAAGAAGGAAGCTGCCCTGAATAAGAGCACCGCGTTAAGCATTTGCATGTATTTTCTTAGTCCCCATCCATGGCTGATGTTGCCAATCCACTTTACTGATGAAGAAACTGAAACCTAGAGGGATGACGGTCACTTGTCCAGGGCTGCAGAGCCACTTGAGCTGGATTGGACCTCCAATCTGCCTTACCCTTCGGAGCTCATGTTCTCTTGGCTCACGGATTTGACCTCCAGTGAAATGAGGTCTGGTTCCTTTAAGAAGTCAGCCCCAGGCCTCACACCAGGCTGACAAATTAAGAGAAGTGGACAAACAGGGAAGTGAGGGCCACGTGATGGAGGCCTCCAGAGGCCAGAGGCCAGGCAGGGCTCCCGGGGAACAGGCAGGGCCCAGAGCCATAGGGGCAGGCTGGACAAGCAATAGCGACCTTTACCCCGATTAAACAGCAGGGCTGTTGTCACCATGGACAGGAGCCTTCTGGCAAACAGGGGTTTCCCCAGACTTCCCAGTAGATTTGAAGGGGATCTTTTGAGCACCACCGTGTCCACAGATTGCCAGCTCAGCGAGAGGCGAGATCAACTAGTAATGCCTGCACAGGCATGTGACTCATACACTACCCCTAGCCAGAGTTGGGGTGGGGTGTGGGGGGGGGGGGCGGAGAGGAGGTGTCAGTCATTATTCAGAAAAGCCCAAATCTGTCGCCATCTGGGGCCAATTCCACGTGTCTTCACTGCTTGCAATTTTATACGAACAGATCCCTTTCTCTCAGGGCACCTCTGGATGGCTCAAACCAGCTGCCTTTCCACTAGCAACCAAGGCCCCAGGCCTGAGGCCTCCCAGGGAAAATGATCACGTGCTGGGGGAGACAAGCCAGCGTGGAGTTCTGCGTGAGGCGTCTTGTTGCACGTTGTCTGCGAGGTTCGCTCTTCTGGAAAAGAACTCCAACCTGGAAGTTCTCTACCATCGAGTTGACTCCCACTCACAGTGACGCTCTAGGGGAGACCGTGATCTCCTCGGGCGTAGAAAACCTCGTCTCTCTCCCGTGGAGAAGCTGGTGTTTGCGAGCTGGTGAGCAGCAGCCCAACCCGAAACCACTCCACCACTGGGGCGACCTTGGAAAGAAAGGGGGGGTGTTGTTTTCCCCTCGTACAAAGTCTAATAACTGGGTGGGATCACGTGCTAGCTTGGTTATCTATTCTCAAGGAAAGGTTAACTCAAGCATTACGAGTGCAAATGCCTCAAGGGGCCTGGCAGGCATAGGCCATAAGAAAGGAGGTGAAGCGGGGGTGGGGTGGGGGGAAGCGAACTGCCTCCGCCTTTGGGGATGGGGGCAGGGGTTCCACGGAGGCCAGATGCTCCGATTTCTCATGAGATACCAAAGTGTGAATGTGCGTACACAATTCCCAGTTCTTAAAAGCCTGCGTAGGCCGCACACACACACACCACACACACGCACACGCACACACACGCACGCACGTGCAAGATCCAACTCAGCCCAGAGTTTGTCTGCAAGTGGCCAGGCCTTGCTCCGGATGGCTGTCTGAGGTGGTGCAGGGAAGGACAGACAGGCTTCCTGGAGCTGGGGCTGGGCCGGGGCCAGTCAGCGGCACCGCCCGGCTCGCTCTTTCCAGTGAGGTCATCCAGGAACCCAGGCAATGTTTTGTCCGGAACAAAGTTGAAACAATGAGCGACAATCTTCCAGCCCCAGTGAAAGTGAATTCTGTTTATGGAATCTCCAGGGACGGGGCTGGGGATGGAGCCGGGGTCCAGAGTCTGTCTTTAACTGCCCTCTGGCTGCCCCGGGAACGTTCGCCATCAGCCGGTGACAACCCCACGCCCTTCTGTCCCCCGTCAGCCCTCGGCCTGAAGCGGTTCTGTTTCCCCCCAAGTCCTCTCTTTAGGCAGTCAAGCCTCAGCAGAGGAGGATCGCACAGTTAGAAGATGCTAGGCCCGGATCTGCACCAAGGTGCCCCTGGATTGGCACCTGCCAGAGCAGTTAGTGACCCTGGTTTGAGGTTTGCAGAAGGCAAGCGTCCGTGGGGGTGTGGTGACATCCTTTGGTTTGGGGTCACGAGCCCCTCCTAGGACTGCCCCCCTGTCTGTTCCAGACCATGTAGAATTCTCAATAATATCTATCCATTGTCAATTTTACACATAGAATACCGTAAGAGATCTAGAGTGCTGATGGCTGAAGTACAATACGGATGAAAAGTTATTTTGTAAAACTCTTTCTACTTTGAATTACAACACAGTCACCGAGGAGCCTGGATGGGGAGCGGGCAGGGAAGCCTTGGGCTGGCTGACTGGAAGGTGAGCAGTTCAAACCCACCAGCACTCCTTGGAAAGGGCGAGGCTGCCTCCTTGAGTAAAGATGAACCTTCTCAGAGCCTCTGGAGAGCGGGGTAATGAATCAGAATCCACGTGATGGCAGGGTGTTTGGATTGTTTTTTTTTTTATTAGTAACATAGTAACTTATTTGTAACTTTTTCTTTCTTTTCCTTTAACTACTTCATTCTCAAAAGAGTTCCTACATCAGTAGAGGGTCACAAACCACCACAGTGTCTCTAAACCACCAGAACATTGAACAAAATTAGTGACAAAAAGATAAAATCCAGCAGCAGCAGGGAAAAGGGCAGTGCAGGCAGGCAAAGAAAGCCCTGTGTAATCAAGACAGCTCGACTGGAGAGCTTTAGAAAGTTCCCAAAGCCCATCTGCATGGAGTTTTCCCTTTGTGGGCATATTGATACATGCCAGCAGGGCTTATGAAAAATATTTTTGTTGTTATAAATCACCACAGGGATGTTTTCATTAAAAAAATGGTGCATTTCTGATGACACAGGGCACAGAAACACTTTCCGGTGTCAAACAAACAAACAAGAAACCCTTTCTCTGACCTCACCTGATGTGCTCCACATACCCCACGCCACCCCACCACTCCCCCAGTGTGGTGAAGAACTGGGGGTAGGGGCGGGGACCCACCTACAGCCACCTGGCCATCTTTTCTGACAAAAAACCTGTGTAGCTAAAGTCACAGCCTGGAGCCTGTGTCCAAATCGTTTTCTTGTCTCCTTTGGAAGCCACAGGGCAGACCCCAAGTCCCCAGCGGCTGGGAATGAGAGCAGGGCAAACAGCAGTCCGTGGGCACCCCAGAGGGTGAGGAAGGGACCTGCTGAAGCTGCCCCTGCAGGGCTGGGGCCAGTGCAGGGTGGACAGGAGGGGCAGGGCAGAGGGTCAAGCAGGACACGGAGTTAGGGGATGGACAGTGGGCTGTGAGTCAGAGGGTGGGTCTCTCCGGCTCTGCTGGGCCACCAGGCCTGGGCCCTAGACTGTGTGTGTGTGTGTGTGTGTGTGTGTGTGTGTGTGTGTGTGTGTGTAGGGGGACAGGAGCAGGACAAAGCAAACTAAGAACTGCCCTACTTGGGTGTACCCACACTACCCAAGAACCAAGGCCCCAGGAGAGGCCCCAGGAGCTGACGTTCCCGGGCACAAGGTGAGCAAACGAACAAATCCTTCCAACGGGGTCGGGCACACGGTGTCTGTGG